>KI915047.1:1523860-1556340 GCA_000473445.2 Anopheles farauti | reverse complement strand
GGGGGGGGGGGGGGGGGGGGGTTACATTTTCTTCTCGCTGCATCGTATTTTACAACCCAACTACAGGTTCAAACGCCAATTAATCAAACGATTGTAGTTGCATTTAAAAATAATTTTAAAAATTTTCCATTTGAATAAAATTTAACGTGCTGGAGGTTTGGAGTTTTTTCTGTTTTTGTTTCACCAAAACCGAGCAAAATTGGAACGATCTATTTCCCCACATTTGTAGCCTCACCCGTTCCGGTGCCAGCGTTAGGTGATGATAGGTGAAAGTTGCTACCAGCTGTCCGGTGTGTCCGACACATGACACGGACCCTCCCGCCACCAGTGAAAGTGAGCCCAATCCGTTTTTGCTGTGAAAGCAGCACGGGAGAGAAAACCTCGGGACAACGTTATTTAAAAATGTACCCATTTTTTTGTGTGCTCGAGCTAAATCGAGGTCTATAGACAAATCGGCAAAAAAAAAACCCTTCCTAATGGAAACACATTTAGCGGGATGGATAGAACCTAATTTCGAGCATATACGCGCCGTCTGCCTGCTTGCGGGCAGATTTGCACTCGAAAACTATAAACAATCAAGCTCGCTCTGGTAGCGCCATCTAGCGGTGCGTTCCAAAAAATCCGTAGAAAAATCGCATCAAACCTACCGAATCGGCACCAAATTTCGCTACTTACCGCGTCGTTTGCCTATCCCCGTCTGGTTAGTCACGCTTCCGTTTGAGTGTTTGTGTGTGTGTGTGTGTTGATTGTCGGCTGTAGTACTGGTTGATTGCTGCACATACACACGCGTCGATCGATCGATCCCGGTTTGAGTGACGAATTTGTGTTGACAAACGGTGGCCAAAACCAGAAACGGAAGTGAACGCGTGCCGTGCGCACTCGGGAACAAAAAAAAACACGTAGGGAGACACACACACACACGCACACACGCACAAATACACAATTATATGCACACCGGCTCACAGACGCCACCGTCTATTGCACTGTTTTGACGCATTCCACACGCGCGCGCGACGGACGAATTTTTTTCGTTTTGTTTTGTTTTACTTTTTCGCTCGAATTGACGCCGGGCGCGATGCACCGCGCTAGAAAATCGATGCCGGGCTGCAGTTCTCGGGCCTTGGGGCTCCCTTGATAGCCGGTCTAGTGCGAGAGGAGGGGCAAATCATTCAAAGGTGACCACCGACCGGCTGCATGACCGAGTTCAGTTCGAGTGCTTTATGTTTTATTATACTATGTTTTTCTTTTTTGTTTGCTGCTTTTGCTCCCTTTCTCTGCCGGTTGTCGGTTGCTTCGCCTAGTTTCGTTTGAAAGGCTCCGTAGCGAGCCACTTGCCAACGCATACGCGCGTGCCACCGCTTCCTACTAACACTGGTGCCGCGAGGGTGCAGACATGACGACATCACGAGGCTCTAGGTGCTAGCTACGTGCGAGTTACGTGCGCGCGCGCGCGCGCTCCCTCGCTCGCATACCATTTTGTTTCGCTTCCGACCAAATAGAGGGGTTTGTTTTGCAGCAGACGCACACCAACACACGCCCCTGGACCGTGTACAGTATCCGTTTCACCGGCTATTTCGCATGCAGCATATCATGCCGCCGTCGTTCGTTGAGGGGCCTGTTTTTATTTGCTCCTTGTCGCTTGGTCGGTCGATTGAGATGCTCGTCTGACTGTCGCTCCGGATGCGGGTGTGATGTCCTTTCGAGTGTAGCCTGGAAGTAGACGGAAGCACCAACACATGCGCATTAGTAGAAGTGGCAGAAAACAACAAAGGAAAGAAAAAAAAAACACACAAGCACAACAGCAAGCGTGACGCCGCGTCGACCGACGGTAGTCTTCCGGTCGGTCCGGCGAACGTCACACATGGCGACGCACGGTGACATTTCACGACGCTTGGAAGGCATCGGGCATCTTTCGCGTGCTGCGAGACGCACCGTGTGCTCAATTCTGGATGGAGAAATTCCGAGCGGACTTGGTCCTGAAGCGAAATACGTTCATATCTTCACTGGTACTCTCCGGATGAAGCTAATGTCTAAAGCTTTAGACTCCAAGGACCAATGACTCCATTACGTTACATTCTCCTAGGACCTAGGAGGTTGCCTCACGAACACTATAAAGCTCCACAATCTTTCCGATCTTGTCCATGACTGATTTCTTAACCCACATGTCAAAAAAAAACCCAGTAGTCAATATCTTGCCGGAGTGAGATCCGAATACGAGGAAGGATAGCATCGCACGCAAGCACACACCAACACCAGCGCAGTGCTGCACTGTTGACGGCGGTCACCCGGCTTTGATCCGTACTTGGTACGGTTTGCCGGCAGATGCGTCCTCGAAACGACGAGAACGCCTAGGGCCTACCGGGAATAATTAGTTCCCAAATCTCGCCCATCTCGTCCTGGGCCTTCGCTGAGAGTGCTCTTCGCTTCCGCTCGCCGGGGGGTGCTCATGTGTGTGTGTGTGTGTGTGTGCACTATGCGTCGAACCCCGAGGAGGTATGAAAAAGAGGCTGGGACAACGCATGCATGCATGCATGTTTTTTTTTGGTTTCTTCAGTCCTTTTTTTCCGCTCCCTTCTTTACTGCTCGAGATGCACTTTTACGCAATTCGTTCCGTCGCTGGGAGTGCGAACATGCGAACCAGTTTCCCGAGCAGCCGTGCTACACCGCGGTGCGACCCGGCCCGGCAAGGAAAGTGAAAGAGGAAAGACGGGCGTGGAACGCCACTCGTTAGGATGGTCATTAATGCAAAGCTCGCATGGTTCGTTCGGTGACGTAGTCCGACTTGGGACTTCTTTGGCGGATGCTAGTGGACGAGGATCTTTCGTTTATAAAATTATTCACTGCGTGCGATGAATCTACAATGCGTTTCAAATCATACTCTCTTTAGAAATGGTCCAAAAACTCGCCGATCATAAGATTGAAAGTAAATCTGGAGCAATCTCTATCTTGGACATTGAAATTCCAACCATTGAGGACATGGTTAGGAGCTTGGAAGCATTTCTAGCGATCGTGTTTTTACGAACTAAGACGGCAATATCTGTGGATGGGTTATTAGGACCTAGGTCTTGGTCTCTCCAATATCTGTGTATTGATGACCCAGCAATCTATTCAATATCTTCGACCATTTCTACGATTCTGGACATTCTAGGACCTCATGTTGATGGTTCCAACCTTTCCAGATCATCCGACAGAACCGTGGCAGTACTTGAAGGAACTATTTCTCTACCTGTTCCCGGCCTCGGCTCAGAAGCTGCGGCCCCGAAATCGCTCACCGTGATTTAATCTCCGCGCAACATCTCGGTGCAAATGCAAATATTCCCTCGGCGAATCGGACCGGATGGGCGCGGGTTTCGCGCTGATACGCATCTCGCCGCAAGTGTGCTCGGATGACCTAAGCGATTCCAGCTGCGGCCGCCACTATCTGGCACGCGGAATCTTGGCCCGTCCGGTGCGCTTTACAATTGCGGCCCATTCAAGGGTGGCACGGGGGTTGCAAAATGGGTTTTCCACGGCCGGTGGATGTGAGAGATGGCGCGACAATCGTCTCAAACACACACACACACACACACACACGCAACCTCGTCAAGGACGGTCAATGGACGGGGCGCTGCAGGCGACGTTTTACCGCTCGGCGGGGACGGGAGAAGCTAAAGCGAACGTCTCGTCAGCCTCGGCACGATCTTTGTGGAGCGACGGTGTGTCCTTCGAAGTTGCAGCCTTCCCTCTCCCCTTTCCTCCTGCTGTCCGCTCCTATTAGCTCTTTGGAAACTCTTCTGTTCGGCATGTGTGTTCGCCTCATTACAGTTCCTGACTTCCTGACAATAAAGGCTTTTATGCTTTGCCTCTTGCCTCTCTCTCACACACTGTCTCGCTCGGTCGCTCACAGCATCGGGCTGGCGATACATACCGACGACCCCGTACGCCCTCTTATTATGGTTGCCTTTGAACATTCGAACTGCGTCCCTTCCCCCTGCCCCCTTACTCGGTCGGTCGCTTTCCGCTGGTTCTATCCGCCCGGCAGACATAAACACAGCCAGAAGCGGTAGCAAAGCAAAGTCTGTCGGTTTTCTGATGACGATGATGATGATGTTGCCGATACCGGGGAAGAAAACGACAACAACAACAACAGAACACCCGTGTTGCACACGGTCGACCGGGGGGCAGCTCGAGAATCACTAGACCGGGTGGTTTGAGGGGGTGCGGGGGGGGGGAGAACCGTGGGGGGTGTTTGGGGGGGGGAGGGGAGGGCAAGGAGCGGGATAGGTTAGAGGAGCAACACATGGAAGAAAAGCGACCGCGAGTGTCTCTGTGTGCGCGCGTGTGTGAGGAGGCAGCCAAGAAAATGTAAGACCCGAAACCAAACGAAGCGGAAAATAAACGCGGGAGACAGGGAGACAGACAAGCGAGCAGAAGACGGAACGGAACGAATCAGAAGATTTGCGCGTGAGAGAACGGCTCGGGGGCACGGAGAGGAAAACTCGCCAGCGTAACGCACCGACCGCTAGACCTCGGCTAGGGCAGCATGGGTGGAAAAAGGTAAATCGGTAAGATTCGACGCGACGAGCCATCGTTTCGTTTCCACGGTACGCTCCTAGATGAATAAATGCACACACACACACACACACGCACGCGCGCGTACATGTATGTCAACACGGTTAGCGTTGCGTTTGTATCGGTGAACGTACCACCGCATGATCATCTTCACGGGGGAGTGGGTGGAACAGAAATCTGCGCACCAGGCGAGGATAAAAAAAAACAACAACCGCGCAACATAGTGAGCATAGGAAGAAGGCGAAAAACACACACACCCGCAAACCGGATGACGTGGGCAGGTAATATTATGCATGTTTTTTTTGGCGCGTACTTACATGTGTGCGTGTGTGTGTGTGTGTGTGTTGGAGTGTTTTCGTTGCGGCACGTGGTGAAAGTGTTTGCGGAGCGAATCACGCAAAAAAATAAAAATGCTAAATCAAACACACACACACGTATAAACGAACGCTTGAATGTGAAATAGGAAAAGATCGTTTTTTTCTATTTCTTTTTGACACCCTCGATCGCCAACAAGCGCGCGTCACGTTGTGTGCGCGTTTGAGCGTGACGCACTGTAGAGTGTATAATTTCTCTCACGCAACTGTCAACCCCCCCCCCCCGGTATCTCACGTACGGCGGCCGGTGAAAGGTGAGCGAGGCGGATGATCAAAACCAGCTCTCCAGGTAGTGAGAGACGGGCGATGATCGAGCACGATCTCATCTCATCTCAGCAGCACCAGCAGCAGCAGCGGCGGCGGCGGCAACGGCAGCTCGTCGAGCAACAAAGTGTGTGCTGTTGTGTGTGTGCGTGTGTCTGAGTGTGTGCGTGACGAAACGCGGGGAAAGGTGCGCGGCGGTGCGGGGATCACAGGCAATAACAGCGCAAAGAAGCACCACGAAAACGCTCGCGATCGAAAACGGTAGGAACAACATGCACATGACAGCTGAGAAGAAGTTTCATCTTCCACACGGGAGGGCAGAACGCGTGCAGTGGTGTGAGTGGGAGTGTACTGACGTTCGCCTTTGGAGGCTTTGTTTTCGCCAGTCTCTCTCTCTTGCTCTCTTCCACCCCTCCATTATCCCCCTCTCCGACCCGCCCGGGGCTTTGGCTTTTTTTTCCTTCGCTCAATCGTTTGATTGTTCGTCCGTCTCGCTCGCGCTCGCTCGCTCACTCGCTCGCTCGCTTGCAGCTGAAATAAAAATGGTATAAAATCGTGCCTTTGACAGATGAATGCAAGCCGAAACGGACGACGGTGCGTGTGGTTTGCGAGTGCGGAGGAACCGAACCGGATGCTGCCGCCGCTGGATGATCTCCGGTGACAATCCGCCCGTTCAGGTAGCCCTGCAGCCCAATGGGGCGTGTGCGGGAAGACGCGAATGATGATGATTCGATCGCTTCCACCGCGCTTGGTATTCGTGCGATCGTTGCGCCTTGGAAGAGCGCAACTAAACACACGGACACATGCACACAAACAACGTCTTCCGATTCCCGGTCCTGGTGCGGCCGAGTCGGAGGTGTCGTATGGCCCGCTTGTTCAAACAAGGATGATTTTTATCGCATGATAACAGTGTCTCACACTGCACGCTGATGACTGGACCGAAGGCACACCAGCAGCGAGACGAAGCGAAAGAGTGAGACGGGGAGAGTGAGTTAGGCAGAGCATACACACGCACGCACACATGCACAGGCCTAAACCCTTATCGAATCGGTTGCGATCGGCGCGGTGCAGGGCGAAACCCACACACCACATGTGCACTTGCGTTTGGGAAAGATGCAGCCAGCGCGTTGCAAATGCACCGTGAAGGTTGACAAGCGGCGAGGCGCGGATCGGGGAGGGAGGGCGCGGTTTTGCATTACACACGGCCTTGTCCGCGGTTACCAATGCATAAATGTGCATTCGAATGCTTGCACGGGTCTGCTGGCTTGCTGGCGAACGGAAGGCGGTTGAGGTAGCATTCGCGGCTGGGATGTGTGCATGTGTGTGTGTGTGTGTGTGTGTGTGTGTGTGTGTGTGTGTGTGTGTGTGTGTGTGTGGATTTTTTTTGGTCCGCTCGGTTGGCTATGGTAAATTGCTACCCCATGGTGGATGGTGGACATGGGGAGAAGAATAAGAAGAAAAATATGAAGCAATGTTTTTCTACGTCTAGGCTATTACCGTTCAGCGGCTCGTTCGCATGTCGCCAGCATCAAACAGCATCGCACGGAGCATCACGGACGTTTACGGGAGTCCGGGCCACAGGAAACACAGTAAACACAAGCACACGCACGGGACCCCGGTTGGTCCGGCTTCCGGTTCCGCCGGCGTGGGGGTGGGGGGAAGGTCCGGGAAAGTTCGGTGGGTGCACCGGGGGTGGGAAAAGGGGGAGGGGAAATTAAAAATCCCTCGCTTTTTTAGACGGTTCCCTCTAAGCGCGTACTTTCGAGCGCTGTGCTTCCGAACACACACTGCCACACGCACGCACATACACACACTGCATCGGAACGGCGCGCGTCACCCAAACGCACATCATCGACACCACCGGTTACTGCTCGCTAGTGATGGGAGAGAAGCTGTACACGGCGAACACCCCGTGGATCGTGTTCCAGTCCGTTCCCCTCCCCGTGGATGGATTGGATCCATTCCGGTCCACCCGAGCCGGGTTATGATTTTCGATGACATTTTAATACGTTCTTATGAGTAAATGCAATGCACTCGCGCATGCCAAATACAGTTTCTGAGGGGGTTTTAACAAAATTGAACCCAGCAGAGCAGTTTTACGATTGGAAAAACACGGAAAAATCAGTCATCAACTTTGCGAAGCACATTGTGAGGAAACTGATGAACTGCACCAACTACATCACTGATCCAGGGCGTTTGCTTCTGGAAGCAGCATGGTTGTTCACGCGGACTAACTCTACAAAAAGAAACGTTCCGTTTCAAATTACTTCTTAAAACCTTTAGAGGGGTTAATATTCGTTCGCTCCATGGTTTATCTTTTGGTTTTTAAGCAAAAAAATTGCATTGTATTCGAAAGACCGAGATAGATTTAATTAATATTTGTTGAAATATAATAATCCTTTTCTGCATAGGTCTCTCCAATTCAAATAGATAAATAGAAAAAAAAAACATATTTAACCTCAAATCACGACCAATCTCGTACTCCGAGAGGTACCTAATTGTCACCAGCGGCGTGTTGATGTGTGCGTGCCCGTTACGAATGAAACAGCTCGATAACCTATCCCACGGCACAACGACGTCATCATTAAAGTAGTGTTGGTGAGCTGGCACATGAAAAAAAACGGTTGCATACGCGCATTCTCATGCACTCGCCTTGCCCGGTACGCGATGCAACTGCACGGTCAATCCGATTTCCGATGGCCTGTTGGTGTATATGTGCAGCTTCGGTAAATGACTCTCAGTATGCAACTTTTATGCGCCAAAAACCGTCCACCGAACATGTGCGTAACAAGTGAGCTCCGTCGGTTTTGTTTGTTGGGCTAGTTCGGTAGATCTTTGTTTTCTAACACTCGGGGCACACCTTCTCATGTCTTTTCATCAATGCATACTTTGATCTGTTACTTTCATCAAATTTCTTCTATAATACCACCTTCCGTACGGCTGCTCCGTTACGGTTTTGATGTTTTCAGATCGCTATTTTTTTGCGCACTGCGCATCAGCTCGCACACACGCCCGCCACAGATTTCGTCGAACACCGCATGGTGGCGCTGGTTTTTCAATTTCGAACCTGTGTCACCACGTGCACTTAAACGATGCGTTTGCCGCGGGCGTCGCCATCCAGCGGAAAAAACCGGGCTACATCAAAAGACACCCAATACGGAGCGGGGCGGGGGGTGGGGAGGGGGGCGGTGGATGTCCCATCAGCGCCTCCAACCGCCCCCGGCACCTTAGCGGTGTGCACTGATAGGGATTCACTTAGCGTCGAGAAATTACTACACGCTCAACTCGATCATCAATGGTTTGTCGACACCGTGTCGCCAGCGGCTCGTGTCTAATGTTACTGGTACGATTCCGGAGGAACCGGATTCCCGTGCCCAGCGCCGCGCACCTTCCCAGCCCCTTGCATCCAGGTGAATCCTTACATCCACGGGTGCGGGTGGCGACGAATTTCGTGCGAAGGAAACCGCAACACTGTCGGGCGCGACCGGCCGCGGGCAGGTATTAGTTTACGCCTCACGGTTTTGCGTTCTCGGTTACAGCGGCACCGGCTTCCACTCGGTGTGGAAATGGGGGTGGAAGGGTGAGGAAACGTGCGAGGCAGCATTGCCGGCCGGAATTCGGTCCCAAACCTGGCGGACGCGAATCATTTCGTGCTGAATCGTGCAGCAGTACGCACGCCGGTCCACCGTCGTTTCGTTCGTCCGCCAGTCCATCGAACGTGCGCGCGTGTGTGTGTGTGTGTTGATGTTTTGGTGGTATGTGTGTCGGTGTCGAAAAAGTTCAGTAGCCTACCAGTGCGAGCGATGATCCAGCGCCAGCAGCACCACCATCAGTAGTGGTCCATCGAGCGCCAACTGTCTGCTCCACAAGTCAGCACTCGACGAACGGGCGGAACTAGCCGGAAGTCGCTCCCTCCCATGACCAAACAATCCGCCATCAAACTGCTCAACATGGTCGCCAACGGGCGCAAGAGACCGTCGTCGATCAACGACCAGCAGCTGGTGCCACTGGAACCGCCACCGGGAAGTTGCCTATCTTCGCCACCGCCAGGTGGTAGTTCCAGCCGCTGCTACCAGTCGTCACTCCGCAGCTACAGCAAGTGGTCGCCAACCGAGCAGGGGGCGACGCTCGTTTGGCGAGATCTGTGCGTGTACGCAACGGCCGGTTCCGCCGGTTCCGGCGATGGTGGCGTCCGTACCGGCAACACCCAGCGACCATCGATCAAACGCATCATCAACAACGTCAGCGGCGCGGTCACTCCCGGCACACTGATCGCCCTGATGGGCTCGAGCGGGGCCGGCAAGAGCACGCTCATGTCGGCCCTGGCCTACCGGACACCGCGTAAGTGAAC
The DNA here is from genome assembly GCA_000473445.2 of Anopheles farauti. Lineage (NCBI taxonomy): Eukaryota > Metazoa > Arthropoda > Insecta > Diptera > Culicidae > Anopheles > Anopheles farauti. The sequence goes on along the minus strand of KI915047.1, from coordinate 1,546,800 downwards.
GCCGGATATACGGGAAAAAAAATGAAGTCACAGCTCATGCCTCACCTCAAGTGAAGTCTAATATCCACCGAAGATACAGCAGTCCAATACAGCGTAGCTCCAATCCAACGGACACCCAATCCGTTCCCACTAATAAGGCGCAAAAGAGAAGAAGAGGTTGAAAACGCACACACCTAATACCGGCTCCATAATACGTCACTTTAATGGCTTACGCGCGTACTCTCGTGAATGGCAGCTAGCTAGGTGCTTCTCCTCATGAAGATTTCTTCAGGTGGCATTAGCATGGCTTCACGTTTTTCGCTTCTTAACCGGTTTATATACACGCTCGGCTCCTTGCCAGATGCCAGGTGTAGGGTATTAGCTACGATGTGGTGGTTACACAAGCGGTGACTGTGCGTTGGACATGCTAGGTTCCAACGGAGGTTGTTCCCTGCAAACATAGCTAAAACAGGGTGTTGTAGGCGTGTCTAGAAAGTATGGGTTTCGGAGCTTTTTTTTTGCGACATCACCCAGGGTTCCAGTTCTTATTCCAGCAAGAGGCGTGTAATCAGGAGCTATCTTGTGCACGTCTTCTGTCTTAGAGTCTTCTAAAGCTTCTATATCTGTACTTTGTTCGTTTCATGCCCCGGCGCACTAGCGGGAACCGTCGTGCAGGGTGACATTCTCGTCAACGGTCAGCCGGTGGGACCGTACATGTACCGGCTGAGCGGGTTCGTGCACCAGGACGACCTGTTCGTCGGTTCGCTCACCGTGCACGAGCACATGTACTTCATGGCGAAGTTGCGGCTTGATCGGCGCGTCGGCCACCGGACCATCGACCAGACGATCCGGGACCTGCTGGAGCGTACCGGGCTGGCACGGTGTGCCCGGACCCGCATCGGCGAGGCCGGCGACGGCAAGATGCTGTCCGGGGGCGAGAAGAAGCGGCTCGCGTTCGCGACGGAGCTGCTGACCAAGCCGACGCTGCTGTTCTGCGACGAGCCGACCACCGGGCTGGACTCGTTCAGTGCGCAGGCGCTGGTGTCGACGCTGCAGCAGCTGGCCCGCCGCGGAACCGCCATCATCTGCACCATCCACCAGCCCTCGTCCCAGCTGTTCTCGATGTTCGATCAGGTGATGCTGCTGGCGGAGGGCCGGGTCGCGTACGCCGGCCGTCCGCACGATGCGCTCGCGTTCTTCGCCCAGCACGGGCACGCCTGCCCGCCGAACTACAACCCGGCCGAGTATCTGATCGGTGCGCTCGCTACCGCGCCCGGCTACGAGCAGGCGTCCCAGCGGGCCGCCCACCGGCTGTGCGATCTGTACGCGGTCAGCGAAGCGGCCGGCCAACGGGACGTCCTCATCAACCTGGAGGTGCATATGGCCGAGAGCGGCGACTATCGCGTGACGGAGGAGCAACATCTGACGAGGCGACCGCACTGGCTCCACACGACGCTCTGGCTCACGTACCGGGCGCTGCTGACGGTCGTACGCGACCCAACCGTCCAGTACAAACGGCTCCTCCAGAAGATCGTACGTATGCCCCCGGGGGGGGGGGGGGGGGGGGGTTACGGAAGGAACGCCCCACTTTTGCGCGAGCGACCGGAACCTGCGTGCTTCCTAACCTCACAACCCAAACTAACGTCTGCTCCGCTTTCCCGATCTCCCGCAGGCGATCGCGTTGATGGCCGGTCTCTGCTTTGCCGGTACGATCGAACCGACGCAGCTCGGCATCCAGGCGACCCAGGGCATCCTCTTCATCCTCATCTCGGAGAACACGTTCACGCCGATGTACGCCGTGCTGTCCGTCTTCCCCGAGACGTTCCCGCTGTTCATGCGGGAGACGAAGAGCGGCCTGTACCGCACCTCCCAGTACTACGTGGCGAACGTGGTCGCGATGCTGCCGGGGCTGGTGCTCGAGCCGCTCGTGTTCGTGCTGATCGCGTACTGGCTGGCGGCGCTACGTCCGACGCTGTACGCGTTCGCCGTCACGGCCATCGCCGCCACGCTCGTCATGAACGTGTCCACCGCCTGCGGGTGCTTCTTTTCCGCCGCGTTCAACTCACTGCCGCTCGCCATGGCCTACCTGGTGCCGTTCGACTACATCCTCATGATCACGTCCGGCGTCTTCATCCACCTCAACACGATGCCGGCGGCGACCCGCTGGCTGCCGTACATCTCCTGGATGATGTACGCGAACGAGGCGATGTCGATCGCCCAGTGGGACGGTGTCACCAATCTCAGTGAGTAGTGAACGGACGGGGGCAATGAGCCAGCCGGCCAGCCAGCTCACTCACCTACTGTCTTGCATCTTCCAGCTTGCTCCACCGTCGACGACAAGCTGCCCTGCCTGCGCACCGGGCACGAGGTCCTGGAGCACTACAGCTTCGACGAGGCGCACCTGTCACTCAACCTGTGGGCGATGGTGTTACTGTACTGCGGCTTCCACGTGCTCGGCTACCTATTTCTGTGGCGCAAAACGAAACGCTGAGCGAGCGTGGGTTCGCGAGACAAGCAAACACTGCCATCGGCCGTCGTCTTATCGCATTTGCTTCTCGTACGTTTCAATAAACTAGGTATCTGCAACAAATCGTGCAAGGGGGTGCGTTGGGGGCACGTTTTTTTTAAGAGTTATTATGAACCTGTAACGGTTCGTATGGCTGCAACACGGTAAGAACGCAAAGAAATTAAATGAATTTCGGTATTTTGGCTGCAAAATACCTAGTTCTGAAACGTTACAGAATGAATTTTTTATTTAAATGTACATACCACAAACATATGCACCAAAATCACGAAATCGAAGCTGTAACAGGTATAATTACTCGTAAATGAGTTAATGAAAAACAGAACTCAAATTTCAATTGATATCAACATTCACGCGTGTGCAGCCCGCACGTGTAACTGAATCACACTTTTGACATTCGGCCATGCGTTTTGACAGCTATTATACGAGCTGTTATAAACTGTCTTCTTCCTATTCTTGTTCCCTTTTGTTTGACAACTGTTTTTTTTTTTTTTGCTATGCAATAACACATTTTCCTGTCGTGCCTATCAAGACGCTACAGAGCGCTTCAGGGATTTCTAGAATTCCGGCCGTATCTTCTCTCCGCGTGTGGTGTGTAGGTAACCTTGGAGCAAGAGGGGAAAATGGCTCCGGGAGAGGATGAGCCGACAGAAAGTGCGATGGCCGAACGCACGGCGTCCGACATGTTAACCCCGCCATCAACACCGCCGACAAAACGCGGCAAAAGCAGCCATCGCTACCGATGCGATCAGTGCAGTGAAACATTCAAGCGCCAGGACGCGCTCAATCGGCACCGTTTCCAGCACACCGGTGTGGTAAGGGTTCGTTCTGAAGGACGAACGGGATCGTTTCATGGTTTAGCAAAAATAACACATTTTCATCGCCCACTTCGCAACAGCACGCGTTCCAGTGTCTCGAGGCGGGCTGCGGCAAGGCGTACACGAACCGGTCCCATCTGCTGCGGCACGTCCGCGCGAAGCATCTCGAGCGATCGGCAGACCAGCAGCCACCGCGCCGTCCCTGCCGCCATCCGGGCTGTGACAAAATGTTCGCGAGCGAGCAGAAGATGATGCGCCACTTCCGCGACCTCCACCTGAACAACAACCTGCGCTACAAATGCGACGAGTGCGGGGAGCAGTTTACGCGCAAGGTGCAATTGCGGTGGCACCGGTACCACCACACCGGCCAGTATCCGCACCGGTGCGAACCGTGCGGCGAAAACTTCACCAACTTGAAGGCCCTCCAACGGCACCGATGCCGGGCCCGGGCCGTCCAGTGCACGGGATGCGAAAGGACGTTCCAGCGGTGGTCGGAGATGGTGACGCACCGGCGCCTCGAACATCCGACAGTGTATCGCTGCGAACGGTGCGAGAAGCAGTTCCACACGCGGTGCGCCCTGAAGCAACACGCACGGATCCACCGGACAACCGACGGCACCGGCGAGCCGGACGATGTCCGCGACGTGTACCAGTGTCCGTACGACGGATGTCCGCGGTTTTACGAGCACGAGCGCAACCTGTACGCACACATACGCTCGAAGCACGAGGGCCGCAAGCGTGAGGACCACATCTGCCCGGTGCCCAACTGTGGCCGGGTTTTGGCCACCCGCCAGAAACTCAACCAACACCGAAAGCTGCATTTACGCGCCGCGAAAGTGAAAGCCGCGGTACGTCCAAAGGAACCGAAGGAGCAGAAGGAACAACGGCCCGCCCCGGTGGTGGAGCCTCTCACCGATTCGGAGGTCGAATCCGGTGTGCCAGCGGTGCCCGAACTGCTTTCCTGCAACGTGCAGCGTTTGCTCGCCGACCTCGAAGCGATGCGGGCGGAAAACAGCGAATTAGCTGTTCAGCTTTAGGAACACCTTTTCGTCTTTTCGGTACACTGAAGCTTCAACCACACTAGCACGTAATGATTAGGTTAGAGCGCAGGGCAGAATCGTGAACTTTTCACTTTTTCTTTTCATTTTTCGTTTTTGTTTTCTTTTCTTCGTCATTTCGGTATTTCATGCACGAAACGAAGGTACTGCTTTGGAGGACAGCTTTAAATTTCGAGTGGTTACGTTTTAGGTTATGCGAATGGTTAGCCACTCACTCACGTTGTACAGTTTTCGTTGAGAAGGCTTCGTATAAGAGTAGTAATTAAGGATCCATTTTTACCTTTCCTGCTTAATTCCCTTTTTGTTAGAAAAGTTACGAATTCGGTTTCGTTTAGTAAGATGAATTTTCCTTTCTTTTATTATGTTTTTTTATCTTCCCTTTACTCGAAAACTGTGTACAGTACTATGAATAAATCACACACTAGAACTTTATTTACCCTTCCGCGTGTTACTTTAGCTTCCCGAGCGCAGCTCACAGCGAGTTGATCACCTTCCGCTTGCGCATCGACTCCTCCCAGTCCGCGAGCTGCTGTTCGCCGGTTTTCGGTGCGGGTTGATAGTAGTGAGCGGGTGGCGTGCCCTCCTCCAGCCGGACGAAGTAGTGGCAGTGCTTGTACTCGACCTCGCCGGTGCGGCCTCTCCCATGCCGCCGGATGCCCTTGAAGACGCGCCCCTTGCCGCAGAACGATTCCGCCACCCAGAGGTTCGTGCGGAACTCGACATTGTGGCGCTTGACGGCTAGGTCGATCGCTTCTAGGATCGCTTCCCGGACGTGGCTCGCGCCCGTCTTGTCGATGAACGATAGCTGCCGGAGGGCTTCATCCACGGTCATGCCCCGCACGAACGCTGCTACATACCACATCTTCTTCGGGCTGTACTTGATGTTCGTCTTCTGATGGCAGACGTAGGCTGGGCGCGGGCCCTCTGTGGCGTTTTCGCCGGTTGATTGTTGCGGCTGCGGTGGGAAGATCACCTTGTTGTATTGGAGCCATCGCTGAGGGCCGGTGTTGTGCCCGTTCCAGTTCTTTGCGAGCGGGCCGCCGGCCGTGTGCAAGCCTGCGGTTGGGATGAGCCGGGTAGCCGGAAGCGCTAACCGCTTCAGCATCGTCGCCAAGTAGGTGGTGGCCATCGCTGTGCCCGGAATGTTTCGTAACCGGAAAATTCACGGGCTATGGGTTACCGGCGCTGATGGTTTTTATGCTATTTTTGCGAGTTTCTATGTTTTTGTTCTGTAAACCACACCGCCTGTGTTGCTGTCAGTTACTTGGTGACATAAGAATGTGTGCGAATAAAGAAAAATAACACAAAAATTTATAGGATGAAGAAAACACAAACCCTAGCTGTCAAAATACATGGTTCATTGGTGCATTGCACACTGGTGTGGTTGATATAAATCACGATTGTTATTTTTATATTGCTAAAATGTGTAATAAAGCTAAGAAAAACAAGCAAAATGGAGAGCAAGAATTTCAATAAATAAAAGAAAACATGTTCCCAGCTAATAAAAAACCCTATGCGATACGGATTTATTAAAATAAATCTTTGCAAAACTGCATACATTTAGGCGCTCTTCAACATATTCTTTTGTTGAAAATAGTGTCCTTTAAGCATGTTAGTGTAATTTAAGAGAACATTTTCATCATATTTCAGGGGGCTGCAAACTTTACTACCTACTGCATGTACAAATATATCATCTAGCTTTAATTCAGCTATAAAATACCATCGCCCCTAGCGCTTAGCATGCCTTTCGCCGTCCCAGATCCTAAGCCATAGTGTATGCAATCCGCATATCCATTTTACTGAACAGTAACTGAAAAGAGCAAACCAGGGTTTCGAATAAAATAGAACCGAACTACGGACTCATCATTCCTCAACGCGAAAATTCGTCCTGGCAACACTGCCCTCTGGAACGTCACTGCCACAAGGAGGCGCTCGCGAGAGAGCGTGTGCCGGGAGCGCCCGAAAGCGAAAGCAAGAGAGACAGAGAGAGAGAGCGCCCTTTTCCACGAGGAAAATCGCGAAAAACACACTCCATACAGGAGCGCGGTACGCTCGCGCTCTTGCGGCGCACGGTGGAACGGCAAGGAACTGCGGACACTCACACTCGCTCGCACGGGTTTTTCTTCCATCCAGCATCGGGTACGGGCGCAGGCAGCGCGCAGTGAGTTTTTCCGCTCCGTGTGGGATAAATATATATGCATATAGACAGTATTTTGTTGTTGCGACGCGGGCGCCTCGTCGATTTCGTCGGAAAACGCATCGGATCCAGCAGGTGTAACGCGGCCAGCCCCGTGTGTCTGCCATTTTGTCTGCCACGGCCAAAGGAGTTGTTCGCCGCCCGTTCAGCTGTCCCCGTGCCTGGAGGCCCCGTCCCGTGTGCCGTGGTGTGAGCCGTGGTGATGTGGCGTGGATAGAGAGTATGTGTGCCTGAGTTCGTGTACGTGTGGGAGTGTACGTGTGTATATATATATATATATATTCAGTGTAATGTTCTCCGTGTGAATATAGAAAAGCACCTTCAGCACCTACCGCATACACACACACACACACACACGCACACATACACGTAATCAAATCAGAGGTAAAGAATCACTGCGGAGATTGGGCTACCTCTAGAACTTCCGGACCGGACGACGAACGTAGTGACTAACATCGGGACACGGGCCCACTACTGGGACGTTGGTGTGGTGTGTGCAAGTTAGGATTTCCACCCACCGACACACAGTTTTCCTCTACCCCTTGCTCCTCACCTTCCCATCGCTCCTGACCTACTTGAAGTCAGTGCTCCTGAAGTCATGGAGTTAGAGCCGCTGGAGGTAGTACGCGAGTGTAGCGAAAATCTTGCCAAAAGAAAACATGCACACACGGACACACACATTCTCGCACACACACACACACACATGTGCAGGAACGCGCGCGCATACACCCGCAACACAAGCGGATGCTTGTTTTGCTGGCCCCAGGATCAGGTGGGAGGAGTTGCCTCGTGCTTGTCTCTGTGCGTGTATTTGTGTATGTGTGTGTGTGTGTGTGCGCGTGGATGTCCTTTGCTTTTCGCACGCCTCGATGCGGTTTGTTTGTCCTACGGTTCCGAACTCCTCCGACTATATAAAACAAGCAGTAAAAAAACGCACACACACACACACACACTTGTCACCGACTCACACGGCTTTTGTGCGCATTCTTTCCCGTCTTTCCGCTCGCACAGTGACGCAGCAGTGGTCCTAGGGGGTTGTCACTTCACGACCATCAAACGGCAAGCCTCTCCCGCCAATCAAGAAGATACCCCAAGCAACCGCAAACAATCAGCAAAGAAAGCGTACCTTCTGCAACTTTCCGTCCTACTTAGCCGAGCTTGAGGTAAGTGGAACGGGGAGGCGAAATTATCTAACCGTGTACGGACGTGCGGGCATCGTTGGGGACAAGCCTCAGGAGGTCCTCAGCGTCCACGTGGGACAGGTCCTAGGAACGTCCGCTTTCGTGTGCTCCGATCGCCGGCCATGTTTGCCGTGTCTCGCGAGTCGAGCGATGAAGGTTACTGACGTATTCTGCGTGTGTCGTGTCTTCCCCGGTTTCCAGGTGCACCCGCCGTGCCGCAGCGAGGACGAACCCGTGCGACGCGTGCCGTCAGCTCCAGCCGGTCGTCGACGATGGACGCGACGGTGGATGGGCGAGTCGCACCGGACGACGATCCACCGGCCGCCAACGTCACCGTGCCGGCCCGGCAGACCTCCCCACAGCACCTGCCGCCGTGGAACCTGACGGACAACGCCAGCCAACCCGCCAGTGCCATCCAGCGGAAATCGCGCACGAGCGAGCGGAGTAAAGAGCGCGCGGACGCTGAGCAGCAGGACGGCGGCGGCCATTACGCCGATGACGGCGGTGACCCGAAAGGCAAAGGTGCTTCCGACAAGGTAACGACCGTGGCCCGCCGATCTGGCCACTCTGGTTGCTTGTGGCCGCTCCTGTGTCTCCCGTCTCGCTGTTTAGACGCTGGTTGGAGTGTTTGCCTTAGTGCAGCTGGTCGGGCGCGGGTAGATTACACGATGCTCCAAGCCGCGACGTCCGGCGGGCCCCAAAACACCAACCAACTATTTTTAGAACTCTCGCGGCTCACGCGATCACCGCCCAAAAACCTACCTCCGCAAGATGGCGAGAGAATCTCCGGAAATCGCGTCCTCCTACTTTACCCCATTACCGCTTCACCGGACGTCCCGAACTCCCGCCAACGCTTCCCGTACTCCAGACTTGATCCGTTTCGAACCGGACTACTGAAGAACTATCTCTTCTCTTCCTTTCTCTCTCTATCTCTTTCTCTCTATGTCTCTCTTTCTCTCTTTCTCTGCCTCTCGGTATCTGCTTACGCGTCCCGCAAACCGGCGCCGTCGTAGCTTGTGGTGCACCTCATCATTGGCTTCCGTGATATCTGCGTGTTTACACTAGTGCTACCGCTTGGTACCTTGTTCGTTTGTTTCGTCTCCGCTTACGTCTTCCAGCCAGAGGAAATTCACGAGACGCACTGTCGGGTATGAAGTTTGTTTGTTTGTCTTTAATCGACGTGTGTTTGTACGCTTTTATTGTGTTGGATTTTTCGTACGGTGGTCAGAGTTACGTATGCGATATACGTGTGGGAGTGTGCGTGCTGTCTTATCCAGGGGTTGAAGGGAGATCGAAAAAAAAAACCAATTTGAAAGAATCTCTGCTAGTGCGCAATGCTTCAAGAATCGCGCTGTCAACGCTGTCACCGCTGTCAAATTGATTGACAGGTTTACTTATTCTCGGTGACAGCTTACAGAGATATAGTATTTTTACCCAGCAAGCTTAGGGCAGCACGCATTTAGGAGTTTGTATGTTTTTTTTTTTTACCTTTCAATATCTTGAGTTACCTTACCGCAAAGTGTTTGTTTACGTTTTGTTTTTGTTGTTGTTCGCGTACCTGCGTTGTCTCGCCGTCCGACGATGGCTCTAATTGCTCTTTTTTGTCGGCATTTTCCGGTGCACAACCACTAAAATGCAACCCAGGTGTACAACATCATACCGTCGATCAGTGCAATCACTGGCGTCAGTCCGCAGCGATACCTCTGGCGGGTGTCGATTGCGTTGCACATCGGGCCGCGCTTCATCATTGCCTTCGTCTACCGGAACTGGTACCGCGCGATGCTGGCCGGTCTCAACGATCCCGCCGTAAGTAGCGTTCGTGGTGCCGGCCGAATCCGGCCCGAAGGACCGAAACTTGGTAGGGTTTCCCTCCACTGCTAACCGCCGGTGTTTCGTGTCTCTTGCGCAGCGTGTGGCGAAAGCCTGCCGGATGATCAACATCGTCTACTGGCTCAATCTGGTCGAGATTAGCGCGCTCTGCGGCGTCACCTACATCTCCAACAAGGAAAACTATCGTAAGTGTGGGCAGGGAACGAACCCGGTCACGGTCAGCTGTCACGGTTCGCTTTGTTTTCTTTCGCCCTCGCGTAGCGCTGCACGAGAAGGTGTTCATCATCTTCATGACGACCTCGCTGTCGTACATGCTGGCGACGCTGAAGCTGCTGAAGATCCTGCAGCCGGACGGGCCGCAAACGCCGAACGAGGAGTCGTCGCTGCGCTACAAGCAGGCGTTCTTCGCCCTCTCGATCGCCAGCACCGTCGGGTTGATTCTGTTTTTCCTCAAGCATCGCTTCCTGTGCCAGGATCTTGGTGAGCGCCCCGGACCCGGACCAGGCGCGTACCGTGCACTAAAACCTCCGCTTTCCCTTCCCGCAGCGTTCAGCTGGTTCGCCCTGTGCGAGTACATCGTGGCGTCGGCCAACATGGGCTTTCACTGCACCACGATGCTCGACTTCCCGACCGAGCACTTTCTGATAGCCAAAAACGCGAAGCAGTACAAGCGACAGCAGGCCTCGCTCGGCTGGAAGCTCGACTGAACACGGGCCCGGCAGCAGGCGGCAACCCGCACGACCGAGCACGGCAGAAGCAGCGGCTGCTTGCACTAAAAACCACTTTTAGTGTCGTTTTCGTGTGTATCTTTACGTCGGCCGCCATTTCGGTTGCGGTGTGTGGTTCGTAATGGCTCTCTTTCGTCTCTTTCTCTCTTCCCCCTCGACGTAGCAGTCCATTGTCCATTCTTTTCGCCTCCCGTGGGACCGTACACTAGGCGTGCCGGCGATCGACGTCACTTTGACACAATTCTGACGCGCGATGGCGCGACAATGGAGGCTCCTCGAGCCGTGTACGTGTTTGTATGTGAGATTAGTAAATACCACCGCCGCTGGGGGAAGCTAGATTTTAAGAGCCGCTCTACTCAGAACTAGCAAACAAAAACAAACAAACGGAAACGTCAACCCGTTCTAACCTAGTGCAAAATATATAGAAGGTATATAGGTATCGATCTAACTAGTGTATGGTATAAATTTATATATTTGTATACATATGTGAAAACTAATCCCAAAAAACCTGCAAGCGTATATGTATATACACAAACACACAGAAACAAGAAATCTATGCTGTTATGATTGTTTACTACCAACATCGGATGTATTATTTAACGTGAAAATCGCATAAAACCAATTATTTAGAGATTCGCACCCGTAAATCTACATGTTGAAGCCTACACTCATGTATATAAGTATGTTTATACATACACCTAAAAGCTAGCGATAAATTTAAAGAAATCACCACTAATCAGTACAGCAAAGAGAAAACAAACAAAACAACAAAATACAGCAACAAGCGCGAAATTAGTAGAAGCAAAGCTAACAAAAGCTATTGGGCAGGCTCGGAGGTCGACAGCACTTGGGGTGATTTGTTTTGTTCTTACTTCCACCTTCGGCGGGAGCGTGATTCGAACTCAGTGTCTAGTGGGCTTGGTTGCCATTTTAGTGAGGATCCAGTCGCGGCGCGACGGGATCGATAGTTACAGCAAGCACTGCACGCATCTAGTAAAAAGAGACAAGAAACACATAACACTCACTCACACACACACATATATACACATTCACCACTGGAAAGCTCTCGTTGCGTAAAACAAAACCCGTTTAGTCGTTGTTCAGCTGTAAAGGCGGCGAACGCTGGATAACAGCTGAACAGCAGGCGTGACAGATGCGACATGGATGCGGACGTCCGGCGTTGAAACGGTTGCATTAAGGCATATAACAAAAAAGAGGGGGGAAAAAACACACACATATCAAACTAATACGGCGAAACTCACCGGTAGGGCGACGCTTGATCGTAACGGCAAAGCCCTACGCTGGACTAGGAGCTAGAACCTAGGCACCTAAACAAAACGAAACCGAGAGAAAAAAAACAACAAACAAACAAAAAACTGATACGTAATGCAACGCACAAGTCGAGGGACGCTTTCGTGAAAGCGCAGCGAGGGAGGATCTTTTTTCAAAACTTATACGCTAGTCATTTACGCCAGTAGAGTATCCCACAGCGGTCCACAAAGGTTCCCGTGTTGTTTCGGTTTTGACATGTAAACAGGCGCGCGCTCACACACACACACAGACTCGCGCGCACGCACGCAGAAAGTGTCAAAGAGTAGTAAACACGGTGGCGCTCTCTCACGGGTTAAAGCTTTACTTTTCTAGCCAGAGCTCGCTTAAGTTTTTCCCCGTTTTCGTAGGCCTTTAGGACTTTCTTTTGTGTTTGTGTGAGTGTGTGTGTGTGTGTGTGTGTGTGTGTGTGTGGGTATGTGCGTTTGGGTGTTTGTGTGTATTTACGTTGTACAAAATGTTAAAGATTTTAGTGACCGAGATAGCGTGGTAGCGAGCTAGCTCCGTTCTTCCTCTCCTGTGCCCGTGCCCGGCACTCAGGCTGAGTCACTCACACTAACAAAGCAACGAGCGTTTAGCATAATGAGGTTTAAGTTTATTTTGTAACTCTATGAAACTCTAATTCTAATTGGGCCGGGGGTGGCCAAGAAACAGAGACACAACAGCACGTAATGTTTCGCGCGGTGCGAGCAAAATAAGGCCGAAATGGAGAGTTGAAATATATTTAAAAAAATGGTTACCTGTTAGCAACTAAAGTAAGGGTGGAAACGAGGTGAAGCTAAGTGTGCGAGCGAGCAAGAGAGAAAATAGTAGATCAGCAGAAACGAACGCAGTGGAGAACGGTGGCTAGTAAATTAAACAGAATGCGTAGAACATTTATCGCTAAACTATTAATAAAGTACACATGCTAACAAATCCACTCACTCACACACACACACACACACACATACACCCATTTGCACACACACGTACAAACACATACAAAACGGATGCGTGAGGAGGTCCTGGAGGGTGTTGAATGCAAAAGTGCAAAAGGAATGTAGCTAAGAAAAGCAAAAATTATGTGGTGATTTCGTCAAAACGATACCAAATTATCTCGCAACCTGGCGTCCTCTTACTCTATGCTACGTTTCCTACCCATTTACACGCACACACTCACACACACGCAGCATTCAACCACATCTTTCAAACAAGCGCCAACTGTGAGTGCATCGACTGCCCCAAAATCAGCCCGAAAGTATGCAAATCGCGCCTTATAACCACTTTATTTGATTCTCTCGGGAGAGACGAGGGACGGAGAACACATTCTGCTTTGTTCAGCTTGTAAGCAGCGCTACCCACCATGCGGATTTCCCATTTCGTCGGTGGATGTGATCGTTTTGCGTGAGGAAGGATGCAGCAGCTGTATAACAGCAGCACTAGATCGCATGAATATGGGTATGTGTGTGTGTGTGCGTGCGCTTTCGAGTGTGCGTGTGAGTGTGTGTGTGTGCGTGTGAGTGTGTGTTTTTCTCCCAAACTCCAAATTTCACTGCACCTCTTTGCCCATTTTCCTGTGGCAGCAGTTTTTTCCCCTTCGAAAAACCAAAGCAAAAATTCAACAAAAATAAATTTAAAAAAACATTAAAAACAAAACAACAAAAAAAAACCAACCAACATTAAAAATAGTTCGTTCACGTACACGTGTGTGCGTGGGTGGTAGGCGTGTGGCGGTTTGGCCCGCGAGCCGCTCGGCTCAAACAAATGCGAATGTGTGAGCGGCGGAATGGTTAAGCCACAGCGCTTCGTGTGAGAGGACACCGGAAGTTACCAGGAACGAACGAAGAGAGCATAGAGCATACACACGAGCGAAGCGGTGGTTAGCATATAGCGAAGTTAAAAATCACTCGAGCAACAGCGGCCGCATCCGTAGCAGTTACTAGCAGTCAGATTAAACAAACAAACCAAAAAATAAAAAAACAATTCGGACCCGGCAGGCTCCCAAAGCAATTGCGCGCAGCCGGGTGGAACACAAAATCGTCAAAAACTAAGCAAAATCTAAACAGTACGCGCGAGGCGAGTGTACCGAATAAAGCGTGCAGAGTGCAACAGTAAAATAAAGCGCAAGCCGATGGTGAAGCGTTTCGTTTATTTATTTATGTTTTTGCTGCATTCAGCGTTCGTGTTAATCGGTTCCGCAGAAGGCTCAAAGAGGGAAGTAAATTGGAAAGAAATTTTATGGAAAGAAAGATTCTCTAGCTATTTTGGGGGGGGGGGAAATAACCCCGACGCAATTTATTTGACAGATGAGGGTCATTTGACCCCAAATGCAAAAATATATCTTTAAAGGCTTGTTGGGCTACTTTTATTTATATTTTTTCAACTCGTGTATATGAGAAAAAAATAAATCAATGCTTTACTGATTAAAAAAATTACCCAACAATCTCTCATCAAACAACCAAAGAAAATCTTTCAATTAACAACAAATTTAGCATTGCAGATATGTTCAACATTCGGATTGTTGTTTTCCTTTTTATTGACTCCATTCGAGATATGTTTTTTTTTTCTTATATGGGAAGGGTTCCTCAAAAACTTTCTGGGGTTAGAAGACCCCCCGTGTATTTATATAATTTGAATTATAATTAAACAATTTAGCCGCATCGTTTGCATCCACAACCACTCGAGTGGAGCCGATGGAGCCGCCCGGTTCGTAATGCACCGCTAGCGAGGTGTTCATCGCACGCGTGAACGCCCCTGCAATGAACACGGTTCACGCGGCACGTTTTTCCCGTGCTAGAGAGCGAGCAGGCGCGCTCGCGCTAGAGCGAGACCGGCTGAGAGCGACGACGACCGAACCGACCGAACCGACCGAACCGACCGACATTCACTCGCGTCGTTGCGTCGGCAAAGAAGAAAACGCGGGCAAACGCAGTACGCAGTGGGTTTTCGCTGCTCGTCGCACAACACGGCTCCTGCACGGCATCACATTCGTCATTTGGTCGTGGTTCGCGCACGGGACCAGGCAGGCAAACGCACACACATACTCGCGCAAATATCGCGCCCGAGAGCGCGCGCCAACACTCGCAACGGATACCGGGTTGGCGGAGGTTTCCTTAGGTGGTCGCTTTTTTGCGTTTGCTTTTTCTGTGCTGACCAAAACAGAACCGAGCCTGGTGGGCGAGCGTGCAGTGCGGAAATAGGTCCGAGTTTAACGTCCGAGACACTAAGCGCGCTACCGGAGCAGCGCGTCTTCCTAGCGAAAAGAAATCTCGAACTCGATCGGTCCAAAAGGCGACTGACAGCGAAGCCTCCACGTTGCGCCACTAGCCGAGCGCCCAGTGTTTCACGAACGATCGCAATCGGTTATCGAAACCGCCGCCTATCACTTCCCGTACTCGATCGTATCGCAAAGCGGAGACCGCCGTGTCCGTGTGCTCGTGAAGATTACAGTGTGTGTTAGTGTGTGTGTGTGTTTTTTTTTTTGTCTGTGTGCGAGTGTCGACTTATCGAAGGATCTAGCAAACATCGGCAATCAACTGTTACCCTTTTCGGTGCCTCTACAATCAAAAGCAAAAGCAAAAAAAACGGCGACTGTGACTTGTGGACTTCCAACGCTTCCATCTCCAAATCTTTACGTCCTTTTTCGATTCGCTCGATTTCTACGGGTTCCTTAGTGCTGTTTGTGTTTTCTTTCAACAAATCCCGTCACGTCTATTCTTCCGTTTTCCTCCTCCTCTTGGGTTTCTTAGAACCCCCCCCCCCCCCCCCCCGCTCTTCTCTTCCCCTCCATCCCCTCCCTGGAAACCAACCCAACCACCCGCAACCCGTGCCCGCTTTCCGCGCCGCGTGTCCACTTTCGCGAGTGGTGGCAGCCCGGCAAAGCAACGCACCAACGGCCGCCAAGATTGACAAAGGAAACTTCAACTTTTTGAACCCGCTCGCTTATCCGACGGCGGCGGCAGCGGCAGCGGCGGCGGCGGCAGCAGCAGCAGCGGCGGCAGCGAGTCCCAACAGCGGCGGCGGCGGCGGCGGCGGCGGTGGTGGTGGTGGTGGTGGTGTTGGCATCGGAAGCAACAGCGTCGCCGTCGGCAGCGTCGGTGGAACAGCGTCCGGCGGCACCAATACGCCGACGACAGCTCAAACGTCGTCGTCGGCTGCAGCGGCGGCGGCGGCAGCGGCAGCAGCGGCGGCAGCGGCCGCGGCAGCAGCAGCACACCACCCACACCCGCACCACCATCCGCACCACCATCCGCACCATCATCCGCACCATCCGCACCATCCGCACCACCACCACCATCCACACTTTGGGCCGCTTGGTGGCGGCGGCGGAGGCGGCGGCGGCGGCGGCGGCGGCGGCGTAGTGGACGGTGGGTCCGGGGGACCGGGCGGTGTCGGCGGCGTCGGTGCGGTAGGCCTCGGTGGGCCAGCGGGTGTTGGAGGCGTCGGTGGAGGCGTAGGCGGAAGTGGTGCCAGCGGTAGTACCATACCCGGTCTCAGAATGGACTGCGATTACTCCAAGTTGTTCTACGCTAAACGTAAGTAGCAGCAGAGATTGGACAAGATGGCCGCCGGGCTTGTTTTAATGTGTTGTTTTTTACCTGGGACAAAGTCACCCCGACAAGAACAATCAATTACCACGTGTTCGTGGGGACGTTCCGATAGTTTAGTGGGGGGAGGTGGGAAATTACATGTTCTTGATAGCAGCTATCAGCAGCACCCGATCGATGTTCCACAGGTCGCGAGCAGCCTGACGAAGTTGTAGCTGTTGAAACAGCGATAAAGCTAGCTTCTTTGCTGCTACTTCTATTTCACCATCTCCAGCAGAAGTTTCCGGAACATATCCAATATTAGCTTACATGGACACTCTTGCTCCAAGAGCAGGAAGTTCTATAAAAAAAAAAGCGGAAGTTAAAGCGCTGCCGAAGGCGTCGGTCATATCTGCTTCAGATTCAGACCGGTAGCTTATTGTTTTTTTTTTTATCAAAACCACTCACCCCATATCGTCTGCCTGAGTGCGCGTGTAATCCGATCCGACGATGTGTCATCAAAACCAGCTACCAACCTGACATTAATCATCTCACACTAATGCTGCGCCCAAGCCTAGCCTACTCCACCGAACCAATTCGCTTGCGCTGCCCAAAACACAGATCTTCGCGATACATTTCCTTGCGAGCAGCGTCTCCATCCGCAACTTCACGCTGGTGTGAAACCGGACCAATGTAAACAGCAAAAACAATGCACCAAGTCCCCGAGCTAGCTGGTGCTGAGCAGGCGGCTTTCGTTGGGTTATAGCAACGCAAGCAGGAATAAAGTTGACGCTTAGCACCATAAGAATGATGGGGTAATAGAGATCGAGTCGCGCTTCTAATAGCGCTGAGCTGCACGACGCTCGATGGACAAAACAAAACACTTTACTTATCGTTCCGGGAGAGCAAAATGTACGTGACGCAATGTTTTTTTTTTTTTTTTTCATGCATAAGAAACTCGCTGACGGTGTGCAAACATTGCATTGTTTGGTTGATCATTCTGCACGATCTCACCAAACATCGGGCGACACAGTTAAGGCATTTTCTTCGTACCTGGTAGAATACTGCACTGGTAAAATGGATCCGGAATGGCTGTTTAGCGCCTCCTTAAAACGTAAGATTTCAAGAATTCTTTTTCCCCGTCGACTTCTGAGCGACGGTAAACAAAGCGGACAAGGAGATACGATTTTGACATTTGTCAAAAACTAGTACCCCTGTGTTGTAGCATCCAAAGCTATGTCAACAAACGAACTACTACCCAGCACATCTGCATCCCACCCTGTCAAAATCTGAAACGTCCGAAACATTTGGTCACGGCACGATTGGCTGCTGGCGAAACCGAAAGCGGAAAGCAAAACGGACGGGATGGGCTCAGCGAAGCGCGTCCGTTCCAAACATGCCCGGTTCGCTTTGGTCTTTGCTTTGCATTGCGGCAAAGCTGCACCGCCAGTGCAATTACCGTCCACTGCCGGCGGTCGCATGGCGGACACGGGCATGATTTGCCTATAGATTACTGATTCGGGGGCGAGCGGTGCGGCGTACGAAACAAAAGGCCCACTTTGCTGCTCCATTGACCATTACGGCTCGGTATCGGAAACAAGAAGACGCTGAAGCACCCATGGACGGTCTGTTTCCAGTGAAAATACGACCCGTGGGAAGTGCGAATCTAGTTGCATGTGTCGTTTCCTCCAGAAAACCCCCTTTCGCGGAAACACGGCGCGGGCGAAACTATTTTCGGTGCACTTAATGCGGCGCTTGCGTGCCTCGGCGATGAGTCGCTGGCGGTGGCAACGGATTTTCGCCACATTTATCAGGAAGCTGCCTTCGAAAGCCGCGAGCAAACGAACGATTTCGGATGGAACCGGAAACCGGGCGCCTCCATTTTGGAAGACAGATGTCAAATAGATGATAGAAATGCATGCACGTTTGGGCGCAATTGGAGACGATGCGTCTACCGATGGCGTGGGGTATTTTTTTCGCACCTTACAATGACAGTTGATGACGATCGTACTGGTAAATACGCTTCTGTCAAGCTAATGTTTACATAACAGTATTTCATCTGTCATTAACTCAACCGACGCTTTATTATTATCACTTAAAAACGCTGTGTATTATTTATTTACATTTTAAGCTGCCGTACCCATAAAACACAAACCCACGGTAATTGTGCCGAAGGTTTCCGCTGTTGCCCACTTCATTTCCCCTCCCGCTGCTCATTCTCACTCTGCATACGCTTCTCCGCTTGACAACAAATGGCGGCGCGAATGAAAACCGCAAATGCTTCCGGCGTATCGATTGCAGGGTTTGCCAGGCCGAGGCAATAAATAATATTCGCGTTGTTTTGTTTCCTAACCTACCCTCGGCGGGAAAGCCGTTTCCCGAGCCAAGTGCGCGCGCACACAGGCACGGTCGCGCGAGTGAAAAATCGCTATTTTTAGCACCGTCCGCGCACGCAAATCTCGTGCGCCTCGCCTCGGCCCTCCGGACGGCCGGCCCGGGATGGTTTTATTGTGCGCGCGAGCGGGCGACTCGGAACGGAACCTGCGAGCGGCCATTTCCACATGGTCGGGTGTTGCCGCCGGTCGGGAAATTTGGCTTGCCCCCGACAGATAACTCACTCGCTCCCGTTGCTTTCCGCTCCCTCGCAATCGGTGTGATGCGGTGCGGTTGCGAGTCTTGTGCTAAACTGTTGCTATTTATGTACCCATTTCTAGCTTCTGCCTTCCCCCCCGCCCGGTACACGCTCGCGTACCATTCCCGCCGCACGATCTCCACCAACCCGAGACCACCGAGGGAATTATGATGAATTTGCTTTCGAACGGTCCGAAACGGTAGTGGTGAGCTCGGGTGTGGGTGACCCCCGCCGTAGGAAAATGAAAATAAAATATCAATAAAATATATGAACCACTTTTCCCACCACTTTTCGTGAGAAGTTGTGCGCGCGCGCGCGTGCGTGTACGTCCCTGAGGCTATTTAAGTATACGGAAAACCCCAAAACTCAGTGTGATTGCGCGCGCGCGCGCGCTTCCTCACGACTGTCAAACAAACAAAACAAAACAAAAAAAAAACTCAACAACACGTCGCCGTTTACGCTAAGACCAGCCCCAACCGTCGGCCCACTCGAGAGCCGTGTAACATTGTACTGTCGCCAACCGTTTCGCCGCCTAATCCCCTGCCGACGATTGGCGATTATCGGAACGGGTCGCAAACGGGAGCGCGGGTTAGCCCAACGCAAACAATGGTTCCCGGGCAGAAGACAAGCAGGCACTTGCCACGATGTGCACTTCAGCTCGATCGATGATAGATCGCACGTGCAGATGCGTCCCGCCTGCGACGCCTCGTGCCTGCTGCGTGTTGCCAGGCCCGAGGCCCGTACGGTGGGTGGGATTTGTGCATGTGCAGCAAACATTGTGTCGAGGGTGGTGGGCGATTGTGCGCGAGGAAGAGGAGGTAGAAGCGCATAAATAAACACACCAGTGGAATGGACACTTGAGCAAATGGTTGCGCCTTTCGAGACGATTGCTTCGTCGGACGTATCGTGACGCAGGGAAAGGTTGCTTTGTGCAACTAGGGTTTATTTCATACCTAACATGACGTTCCTTCCCGGGAGCAAAAAAGGTATCGATTTAGGAAAAGATCATGTTTGAAATGAATTAATTTATCTAAAATGTCAACCAAACAATTGAGCAGGCAGCTAACCCTGCCTTACTAAGCATGTGTCAAGTGAAGTACTAAGCTAAACATTGCGCATACATCGTTTAATCGCTTGGATGACGTACGTCGCGCTGATCTGTTGTAATTGATACTGGAAACTGAGTAGATTTTTTTTTGGCCGATTAATTGGTACACCAATGCAAACAGCAGCATCACACCCGGC
Organism: Anopheles farauti; assembly: GCA_000473445.2. Classification (NCBI taxonomy): domain Eukaryota; kingdom Metazoa; phylum Arthropoda; class Insecta; order Diptera; family Culicidae; genus Anopheles; species Anopheles farauti. The sequence continues at coordinate 1,526,774 of KI915047.1, read as the reverse complement.
CCTTTGTTATCGTTACGGACGGGATGAAAAAAAAAAAAAAAACAAAACAAAACAAAAGCACGTCTCCATCACTCACCTCAAGTGGGGCTTGGAGGTGATGAGTGTTTTCGTCCCATTTTTCGCTATTTCTGCTCGAATCGGTCCCCTCGCACGCTTTCATCGCGCTAAACCATAAACAAACCATCCGTTCGGCAATCTGCCGCTGTTATTGTTTGCCTGCGGTGTGGGGCCGTTTTGTTTGTTTGCCAATTTCCGGCATCCCGATTTGGGGCCGACCCGTACACTTCGGGTTTTTCGCGCGTTCATCCGCGCGTTCATCCGAGTGTTCCTGTCCCCCCTTCCCCCTTTTTTTTTAAGGGTGAGTTGCGCTCCGTTTGCAACTCGCAACCGGTTTAGTGGGGGGGGGGGGGGGGAGGACACACGAAAAAAACCAAGCACAACAACCGATAGTGCGTCCTTTTTCGTTAATTTCCCATCCGTAACCGGCACGTTTGCGAGGATCGTTCCCGAACCTCCCTCGCCCGCACTAAATTCAACAAGCAGCACTGAATTAAATTAAATACTGCAGCGTTAAGAGGCAGTTTAAAAACAAAGGCGAGCCCAAACACGAAACCGCTTTATACTGACACACACGCGAAACAAACAGCCAAAGCAGGCAGAAATGCAGAAGGTATGAACATTTTTGCAGCGTCTTCTGCTTCGCCTTCTTCCAGGCGTCACTTGCCATAAACGAATTTCTTTGCGCATGGAATAGCGAAATTTTTTAATTTCATCCCAACCCCCCCCCCCCCACCGTTCCCCCTCTGCATCGTTTCACCTTTTCCACCATCGGTGGCAGGGGTTTTCCGGTTCGCGTTTACTGGAAGGCTCCGCAATGTTTTTATATGTAGGTAATTTTTTGTACGATTTTCCCTCCCTTCGCCCGCGTTTGGCCGCACGTATTTGGTGCCGTGGCGTGGCCTGGCCCCTGCAGCAGACAGGGGAGGGTGTGGGGGGTGTTGGGCAAAAGCATAAAAATGTAGCTCATTTTTAAATACCACTGCCGTCGTTGCCGTGCGCCGCGGTTGTTGTAATGTCGCTGGGCAGAGTTTGCCGGAGGGGATGGAAGGCATCCGGGCAATTCCGGTGCGATGAACGCGCACTATGACCACAACAGAAATAGGGGGTGTGGAGGGGTGGTGGAGTACCGTGGTGAAGGCAAGGAGGAAACGCCAAGAAGCAGAAAAGGGCGAGTAAAACAAAACGAGCCTGGCGACACAACATGGCGGCCGAGAGCGGCACAAAAAAGCGAGAAAAAAGTGTGTGTGTGTGTGTGTTTTTTTTCTTGCTTTTCGGTGCGCTGCCTGCTTTTCCAGTAACAAGTTTTCCGAACCCCATTCCAAACCCCGCCCCGCCGTCCCGGCCAGCCGTCGAAATCGTCGCGTCGCATCGCGAGTTCGCTTGATCAGCTTGGAGCACAAAAATACTTCACATTCCACAGCGTTCTCATTCCGCTCTGCGGGGGGGGGGGAGGCTTCGGCATTTCCCGAGCGCTGCTTTTGCCCCGCTAACCCTGCTTTGCAACCTTTTCCGCCGTTTCCCCGCCCCCGTCCACCGAACGATGCCAAATAAAACGCGACACTCGGTTGCCGTGCTTTTCCGCTCACCCTTCCCCACCGGCGGGCCCGTTTTCCGATGCCGATCGATGCCCGTGACGTGGCTTGTGAAGAGTTAATGGACAAAACTGTCCCTGCTTTGGTGTGTGTGTGTGTGTGTGTGTGTGTGGGGGGTATTTCGTTTCTTCTTTTCCATCCAACCATTGCGTTCCTTCCAGTCCCTTTTTCACTTACTTTCAGCCGACTTGTAGCCGAAAATATAAACGTCCCCAGCATTGCCACCGGCAACCCCTGCAGAAACTCGTGCGGCATGGAAAGAGAAAGCAACACACACACACACACACAGATGCACGCTCGCAACCGTGATATCATGCGATGGGAACGTCCACAAGGCAAACGCAATCGAAGGCGCACCCAGGGGGGTGGGGGGGGTGGGGGGGAAGGTGCTGAAAAGTTAAGATCTCGTTTGTCTCGTTTGATCCGCACGATGAAAGATTTCTTCATCAATTACAACCGCTTCCACCGGCGTTGGGAGCGAAAAACAACCGGCGAAAAAAAAAAACAAAAACGCACAATCAACCGGGCGCATCCCAAAAACCGATCCAGCTGGAAGCAGGCGATTCCTGGTGCGCCATAAATAAAAGGCGCGCTCGTCGGGCGCTCGGTGCGGAGTTATAAATAAGCGTCCATTTGTCTCCAAAAACGCGGTAGCCCCCGAGCGTCCCCCCTGCAGCCGCGTTCTAAGCTGCGTTTCTCCCGGCGCCGGCACCGGGCAACGGTATAAATGACCCTAATTATTCGCTGCAAATTAAATCACTTATTCAAATTAATTATTGCTCCTTCGACACCGCCCGCCTCGTCAGGCCCCTCTCATCGTAAATATTCTAATTTAACGTATAATTCATCCCCGTTTACTTCAGCCCGGCCAGCCCTTCCGGAGGGTGGGAATACATTTATTTTTATTCAACCACACCGAAAGGGGGGGGGGGGGAGTGGGGGGAGTTTTTCGGGACGGGAAGTTTTCATCATTAAATTATGGCACACTGCATCGATGGGCTGAGAGGATCCGAGTCCGAGGCGGCATACCGAATCGATGCCGGTTCGATGAGTGCCGGTTCGAGCGATTCCGAGCGGTTTGCAGCATGCGGTTGGATGTTGGGGGTTGAAGGGGAGAGGTGTACCCCTTTTTGAAACCCCTTTTCCGGGCACCTCTCCTAGCGCTTCCGCCCGCCGGTTAACCCCGTGCCGTTGCGGATTCCTGTTTCGATTCGTTCTCGGGCTTGGAATCTGGCAATTGGCCGAGTCTCTTAGCAGCTGCG
>KI915047.1:1505474-1522107 GCA_000473445.2 Anopheles farauti | reverse complement strand
TTTTTTTGGTGCTCACATTCAAGTCCGGCCGTGCACAGAAACACACAACTCACCGGCACTCACTCCTGTGAGTGTCCCGTATCCTTTCCCTTTCGCTCTCGTGTGTGTGTGTGTGTGTGTGTTTGAGTTTGTGCGCAGACGCGCCCGCACACCGGAAGGAGTGCCGATGAGTGCCGGGTGGAAACAGGTGGATCCGGATGTCCTTGTGAGTGACCGGTGCGGGGGTGCGAGTGAAACGGTGCGCGCCTGTGGAGCAGGCCAGCCCCATGAAATGGGATGGGCTTCGGGCACCCGCTCCAACCTCCACCCCCTCCCTCCTACCTCCTCTCGCGAGCTGCTGAAGGAGCTGCCCCGGTTTGTTATGAGGGCGGAGCAAAACGTCGTCGCACGATGATCGTGTTCGGTCCGGAGGTGGAGCCGGCCCGGATTGGTCGATGTGAACTTCCACCCCTGCTCCATCCAAGATCTCCAACAGGCTCGATCCTCGTGCTTGAGCCCATAGAAACCGCAAGGGAGCGGGATGGGAGGTGGCAGAATCGATCCCGAGTCGATGTTTGCAAGGCTCCACAAAATCTCGCTGGCAGCCACAAGCCGTTGCTGACCCCCGTCCAACGTTCGCCACGCCAGCCGTTTGATCTTTGGCCGCGTTTTGCGCGATGCGCAAACTGTATCTGGCTCTGCTGCTCGCTACCTTTGCCCCACCGCAAAGAATGCCGTTGCCGTTGGAAGATTGTTCATCGACAACAAAACCTTGGGCAAAAACCAAGATAAGGAGTGAGATACAGAGCAAGAGAGGGAGAGAGCGCGCGCGCGCGGGGAGGGTCAGGATATTCTTCGAAGTCGAAGAATGCCGGGCAAGAAAATGTAACAACCCGTGGCATTCCTTTCAAACGGAAGGGGTCGCGGGGGGGGGGGGGGGGCTGTTGGGGGACCCACAAACGAACCCGAAAGAATGACGCGTTCCGTCCGGCTTCATGAGAGAGTTCTGCTGCGCTCCGTCCCACCTTCCCTCCGGCCGCGAAATGAGAGGTGAGGGGAGGATAAAATTAAATAAATGATATAAGATTGCGTCGTATATTTTAATTCGAAGCGCTCTCGTCTTCGGCCCGGGCGCGACCGACCTAACCTAGCGCAAAACGCTACCCATCCGAAACATTCCAACTCCGCCGTAGCTTCGCCCGCGAGGTGCGCGTCGTCTGCACATGGCATCGGGATGTGATATTTCTTTGTTAAAATACCGAAAATATTTTCCTTTGCTCTGCCGGCTGTTGCCGGTTGCTCGCTCGCTCGGCGTGTTCCACTCCGTTTGCCGAACGGCATTCCTTCCCAGGGTTTTGTAGCCAGCGCGCGGAACGGTGGAATGAGCCTTGGGAAGGGGAGTGCTTGTTTCGAGCGCTGGATATCGGTGCTTGGGAAGTGCACAACCCTTTGGCTCCGGACACGAGGCGAAGGTTGAACCTAATCCACACTGCATCGCCCCAGTATCGCCCCGTTCGTAGGCACTCGTCTTGGGGGCGACATTTGAAACAGATCTCAGCAGACACCAGTTGTACGACCCGAGCACATGTGCAGCAGCGTCCGGAAGACGTTAGGAAGACGTCAGCAAGACGTCAGGAAGTCCGCAATTGAGTCCACTTTCTTCCCTTTCTGGACCCCGCTCTCTCTCTCTCTCTCTCGCTCTCTCACAGCCTCGTTTGTTGTGTGCGTGCCGTTCGTTCTGCCGGTTGGTGGCTCCGGTTAGGGGTTCGCACAAAACAAACTGGCCTACCTTTTTAGCACCGCCCGACCGGTTGGGAAACCGAAATATTCACGCAATCATTTGCACGCTCGATTGCGCTTTCGTCGGGTGAGGAATGGGGCACAGGCGGGGGAGGGAGAGCAAAACACACACAAGACACCTGAAACCCCATCGGACGCAGGAACCCCCGAGGGGCCTTCATCCCATTGAAAACATTCCTTCCACACATTCCTCGTTCCGTTCTTCGGTTTCCTTCGCTCCTTCTCTGTGCAGAACCGACAACAAACAATCAAACTAAACAAAAAAAAAACAAGCCGAGCGGAAGATAAGACAACACCCGCGGGGAGGGGGCGGAAGCACGCAGCAAACAAAGGGCCCGGGGGCGGCCCAAGACCCAAGCGGGCTGATAAAATATTTCATGCCGATCGTGGCGAACGGCAAACGGAGAAAACAATTAACAATGCGCGATGCCGCGCGCGCTCACGCACCGTGCGAACGAATTTCCCGCGCAAAAGCAGACGTTGCTGGTAAGCCCTCCCGCATTCCAGCATTCCAGGTTGGTAACGAGCAGTTGGAGGGCTCGGTGAAGGCCGGGGGTTTGGCTTTCCCGCTACAACATCCCGTCGCTGCAGGCTCGTTCCGGAACGAAGTCGGTACGTCAAGTTCTTGTAAGTCCGGTCGTTGTGTGACCGAGCGTGACAGAAATGGAACCAACGCTCGCCGTCACCACCGCCACGCGATCTTCACCCGTGAGACGTGAGACTCCAGGCGTGAGTGGTTGCGGGTGAGTGTCGGAAGGAAGCGAACAAAAAAACAAAACCGACCAGCGCTCCCGCGTTCTTTTTGCTTTCCTCCAGCAAACGCGCACGTGCGAAACGTACAGGACGATACGCCGCTGGGCTAGCGGGTGGATGTCATCATCTCACCTTTCACTCGCTTCTCAGCACAGCTCAGCCGGACTCACCGTACGCACACAAACACACCCACACACACACACACACACACACCAGCCAGCCGGCGGTGAATGAAAAAGGCGACCCCGTACACGATTCGCCAACTTGTTGCTGCCGCCGAGCACCTGACTTTTTCGGTGTGTTTGCTTTGCCTGTTTGCTTTCCCGGAAGCGAACACCACGTGCGGGGAGGGCGGCGAGGCGAAGTGTGTGAACATTACGAAATAATTGGGCCTTTTTTTTTTGCTAAGAAAACCTTCCGCTTCATACTCGTTACATTGCCCCAGAAGAGACTTAGATGGTACATTTCAAGAACCTTTTCAAGCACATTGTTAATTATCTAACCTCACTTTTGCACCGCACGAGGAAGACGACAAGATGGCCACCTACGGTCCAGATCCATTACCGATAACAAGAAAAACCAGGTCGGATACAAATCTAACCCAATAAAATTGAGCTCGGTGACAGGGGGAGCAGCTATTGTGCTATTCCCACTACCTTCACCCACACAAACGCAGCAGGCGCTCCGTTCAATCCATCGCCCCACACCTGTGCACGCGCTAGCGCAGAACAAACGGATCAATCAATTTTATTGATTTTCCCAGCGGCTTTCTCGTCCGACTCGTGTGTCTCTTATTGTCTCGTAATTCTTAGAATTTGCACCGACCGTTTGGTTTTGTTATGTTTTTTTTTTTTTTTTTTGGAACGGACACGATCGGACCTGAGCGAGCAGCGAGCGCTTGCTTCCTCTCCCGCTCTTTCGGCTGCACGTCAATCAGGTCCGGTTGGGATTAGTAAGCGTGCGGGGAGAGAGGAGAACGCTTGCAGTACACCGAGCGAGTTGCAGCTCGCTGTATCATTCCCACTCGCTCCGTCATTCTCTAACGATGCTGGCTGTCTCTTTCCCCCCGCGCGTCAAAAGTTGCTGCCGTGCCCCCTAATCGATACGGCTATTAAATCAATCATTGGACGGTTTTTGCCGACCGTGCGTCACACGAGGTTTGAAGTTTTTTTTTCTTGTTTTATTTCCTTTGCCAGTGGATGCATCTGGTGAGCACGTGTTTATGGTCCGGCGATGGTTGGCTTAAGCCGTTAATGTCGCGGAAGTCACGTGAAGACTTTGCGTGTTATTGCATGTACGAAGTGGTCCAGATGTGCAACCGATGATGTGCGACGGCTTACATGTGTGTTTAGGTGTGAGAAGATATTTTAAGCGATCAGGTTGTGTTGACTGTAGACATCTGGTTCGAGCGTCCGAAAGATGTCTAACACTAACTCCGTCTAGGCTAGGAGCAATCGTGATCTAACTGGTTTAAAATAGAATGCCTCCCTGCCTGCCTGAACGTCGTCATAGGTGATACAATACCCGGACCTGGACCATCCAAAACTTACTCGAATCCTTCCCGTTGGCAGCTCTCAGCCGAGCTAATCGACTATTCATAAGCATTTGCTGGAATCCCCGGCCGATGGAGGGGTGTGCCGATTCCCGAATGTCCGCCTGGGCGTTGGGCGGAAGGGAAACGGCAACCCGGGAGATACGGAGGAAGACGGAACAAGTTCAAAAAGTACGGCTGCCCACAACGCACCACGGTTTCTTTTTCGTAGAATTTAGGAATTCGAAAGAATTTCCAGCGCTCGAACAGTCGAGTGTGGCTCGGTCGGGGTTGTAGTATGCGCTTCATCCATCATGCCCTATGCTGCCTTCCCTCTGTGGCTCTTTCCCACCGACCCCACGAACCACACCGCCGTGCGTTGGCATATTGGCCCGCATTTTCAGGCCACCAGAATGGTAGAATGGTGAAATGAAAATGCAAAACAAAACTACAACATCAACGAAATAAAAAAAAAAACCTCCACACATACACACGCCCATCTACCCCGTCGCTAGAGGGTAGCCGATGAAGGGTTGTTGCCTAGGCGCGCACTCGTACCGGACCCATTGACCATAGGCACCCCACTTGCCCATTGTCACACGTCCCAGGCCCAGGCACCAGGGTTCACGATGACGGCGACGTCAGCCACTCCAGCTCATACATATATTAACATAAAAATTTATGCAAATTTAAATATTACTCTCCCTCTCGCTCGCCCTCCGCCCAGTCGCCACCAAACCCCATACGTACCATATTGTCTGAGCGGGGTTTGAGACATGGTCCCGATACAGTGCCCAGACAGCAGCAGTTGAAAACGAGGGAGACTTCCCTTAAGAATTCGGTTCAAACCTCGCGGCTGACAGCTGGGTCAGCCCGATCTGCGCGCAGGGTGACGCAGGGTGACCCGTTTTTTTTATCCACCGTACAAAAATGTACGCTTCGGGCAGCATTTGATCTGTGTTGCAGGCGTTGGAGTTTTGTTATTGGATCAAGTGTGCACCGGCCGTATGGTTTGCTTCCATTGCTCCGGACTTGGAGCAGCAGGACCAACAAGCCATACGCACGTTTTGGGTGATTTTTTTCAGGACCAATATCGGTAGTAACAAAATTTAGCCACTGCAAGCAAGAACTATACAGTGACGACTCTTGGACATTGAGAAAGCAAGCATTTTTGTGTTACTTTTCTTATCTTTGGTATAATACTAGGCTAAAATAAGTTAGCTTATTTTTGTGGTTATAAACGAACAAAAGACGCCGTTAAAGAGTTGGTTGTCAGGGAAGAAATATTCCATCCAGGATCCCGAACATGGAATGTCTGCGCTGTCACCACCTTCCGAGCGCGGGAAGTCAGCTCCTCAGTGGACGGTTGCCGTGTAAGTTGCAGATCAAAAACTTCACCCAGAATGAGGACTGAGACATCCGCAGCACTGGTTTGAAACCGTTCCGAATTCAACGTCCAGATACGCCTTTCACCGTCCAATAGTTGCGTTATTCAATTTTACCCGGGGCCGGCATATTTTTGCCGATCCTAGCCTAGGATCTCCTTTGGACTTCGGCCCACAACGGACCGTCTGGTTCGGGAAGAATGACCGAATCGGTTCGTGACTCCTTCGTAGGCCGTCGCCGTAATTACGCCACGTCTTTCGGCGGGAACCCGTGGGACGCACCCGTACAGCGTTTACAGGATGCGCTCGGAAGATTGAAAGCATTTGGCTCGTGTTCAAGAAAGACCGTACATTCCAGTACCTCCGCCCACCGCTCCTTAGCGTACGTATTTAATTTTTCGACAGCATCGAAACCAAAGCGAACGCCAACCCGCATCCCTCCCCGCGCAGTGGGAATGCTCGCCGCGGCGAAGATAAATCAAAATTTATTTCAGAATATTTTCCGATACCTACCGGAGCGTCTAGCTGGGCTCACCGGTTGTCTCGGTGTCGGGATCGACTGTGGGAGGAGCGGGAGCGGCTTCTGATGCGGGCGTTCTGTGGTCTGGGAGAGCAACGGCCGGCTGTAGTTAGCATGCGAGCGTATCATCCTCACCGGACACATGGCTAGCACCCACACGCGTACTTGCTTGCCGAACGTTCCAAGCATTCCTTTCAATTCCCGGACCTCGCCGGGAGAGCGGCTTATGCTACGACGTGGCCCCTACCGATGGGCTTTACATGTAAGACAAATGAAAATTAATTTTAGCTTCCACCCATCGCCGCCCGATGCGCACCTCGGACGTCTAAGGTTCCGAAGTCTTCCGTTGGGCTCCTTGAACGGGCTGCAACCGTAGCCGGCTCGCTGCTTGCGAATACCCGAATCCCCCAGTGCGAATACCCGTTTGATTGCAAATATCATCGAAATGCCTGCACGTCCCGGGCCCGAAGTCCGGACTTTCTTGAACATCCCTTGCCGTGGGAGACGCCGGGAAGATTGATTCGGCCCGGTGTGCCTCCCGGAGCCGCTAGACCTACTGGATCCGCCCGGGCGAGCAACGATTCAGCTCTCCGGTACGCACATGCCACATGCCAGCCGTTGCGTGACCGGGCGGCCAGCACAAGGGCGTCGATTTTTGCGTTGGCTCCCGGTTGGCTGGGAGTTTGGAAATTAGGTGCCCATGGAGATCACCTCCAATCTGTGCCGTTCACGTATGCGAAGAGTCCACCCAATAGACCACAGCTACCTACGCACTGCACCCGGGGATGGTTTCCGGAACGCTCGGACGTCCTTGGGTTCTGTACGCTACGCTCGCTTTACCTTTCCTCCATTTATCATTCGGTTTTTGCACCGCTCTCAGACCGAACGGCCCTGAGGGGAGATGGTAAAATCGGGCTCGGTGTTTTTTGGGCGGTGGAAAACACCGCCCTCTGTTCACACCACCACCCCTGGGGGGGGGGGGGGAGAGTGATGCAATGCAGTCCGGGGATTTAATAAAACGCACCACACCTTCCGCACCCATCCTTTCCCGCCCGAGCCGTCCCGCCGGTTTTATCGGTTGCGATGGATAATAAAATAATTTACTTCACACCCCCGCCTTCCCGATTCCCTCGCATGTGCGTGTGTGTGTGTGTGTGTAGGGGGGTTGGAAGGGTAGTCAACGGATACGGCATTTAATTTATGCTGTGCTGCAAAATTATTTGATTACTCCCGCGCTGCCGCTTTGTGCGGGCTTTTACACGCAAGGGGAAAAGCGTGCGGTGGCGGTGGTGCGGGCAGAGAATGCGAACGATAATTAATTTCTCAAACAAAGTGCAGCCGAACGGAGGAGGGGGCAAACCCGATCCTCCTCCCCCTCTGGCCTGATGCCGCAGTCGCAATCCCTCGCCACCCCGGGTGTAATGCTCGGAACTGTCAAATCAAAATCCTGACAAACGATCGGTGGTGGTGGTTGTGCCCATGTCCTACCCTTGGGTAAGGACACCCAAAGCGAACGCGAGATATGGCTTTAAAATGAGGGTGTATCGCTTTCTTCCGCAACGTTTCGGCTCAGGCACAGGGTGTGAGCTAATTATTATTGCTGTCAGCAAAAACCGCAAATAAAGCGTTTTGTTTGTGGTGCTAATACGGAACGATCATATTAAATACGTATGAATGAAATGACTTTTCTGTTGTAAATCCGATAATGAAACTTTAATAAAACTGTATATTGCACATATAAAAAAGACTTTGTGCGAGCGTTTCCGAAACCCTGCCAAGTTCAGCCGAGATTTGAACTCACGCTTTGCTGGGAGAAAGGTCGAGCGCTTACTCACTGATCTAATTGCACCCCTAGGCGATGAGATCGATTATTGTCGATCGATGGATACGACGGCACAGACGGCTAGATTCCTTCGATCCATAGAGAGTTCCGGAGAATTCATGCAGGTTCGAGTTCATCTGCTTTGTTCCACAAATCTTTACCATGCAGGCGATCGGCCCGATAAGCCTCGACAACTTCCCCGCATGCGATCGGTTGCTATGATTAGCTCGAATCCCAGTGCCGCTGGTGGCTTCTCGCTGCTCGCTGCACGTTGCGTTGATAGTGCAGGATTTTAATACATTTTTTTGTGTTGTTCCAAAAGTAACCGTCGGAATCCGTCGAAAGCCATATGCGGCGCAGCAAAATCGGTGTGGCTCGAACGACGGGAAAAGAAAGAGAGCAGTGCTCGGCAAATAATAGAGCGTTGTGGGACAGTTATGGTGGAAGGAAAAAAAAAGCGCGTAGGGAAAAAGGGACAACCCGGCATTCCGGTGCCCGTGGAAAACGGGGCTGCGGTGCGTGCGGTGCAGCACAGCACAAAATAAATAAAATAAATGGAATTCGGGCCGGAGCGCGAGAAGAGCGCAGCAGCAGCCAAATAGAACCAAAATGAATGGGGCAGCAGCAAAAAAAAGCGGAATACGTGAAAAAAAAAGCACGGAAAACGGTGCACAACTCCGGGGCCGGGGCTAAGAAAACGGGAATAATACTAATAATAAATGGAATAACGAGAACCCAGACCGGCGGGGTCGGAAACGATCGGGCGGTGGGCGGGACACCGTAAAGGGCAAGGGCCGCTCGTTCGCTGCGGAGGTAGATAAATATAGAGATAATAAATGAATTCCAAAAATATCAACCTCGAAAATATGTGTACCCCCGAGGCATTGCATTTCCAGCGCCGCTCCGCTCGCCGGAAAACTCGCCCTCCCCTCCCGAAAGTGAGTGGAAGAATACAAAAAATACCCCTAGCGCTCCACGTGAACCTCCCGCGTCGCGAACCATGCCGAAGCACAACATGTTAAATATAAAATCCTTTTAAAGCGATGACAGAAAAAAATCGCAAATAAATAAATAAGCGTTTAAATCGTGATGCTGCAGCGTGCTCGGTCTCTATAGATCTTCGTGCAAAATACACAAATTGCATACTTTGTGGCGCAACTGCACGCAAACCGAGAGCTATGCAATCTGCAGTACTTGGACGCTTTTTTATATTCGAATCTATTGATAATTAGATGTTGAACTATATTTCAGATTAAATTTTTAATTACTCGTACCATCTCCCGCTTTGTGAAGCTTCTCAAATATTAAGAAATTTTTTTCTACCACACCACAACAAGATCGGCCGTGAGCCCCTGCACTGTTTCGCTCAGCACAGAGCAACAGCAGCAAGGCAAAAGGAGAACCAAAAACAAACACGGTAGCGCAGAAATAAAATAGATCACAAATAAAGAGCCTCCCTAGCAGGCCCTTCCCTCCAGCCGGAAAAGAACCCGAGTACGAGTGCATTCGGCAGTAAAGAGCAGTAAACCTGGCTGGCGGCTTTTTTGGCGACTGAAGGCTCCGTACCGCGCACCCTTCCGCTCGGCGATGACCGTTTGACAAACCCTCCTCCGTACCCTCCCCCTCCCAGCATGCGACGCGATTTCGGGTGCGGCGGGAATGCAAACAAAATTGTTAATTAACATGTTGTGCCCGGCGTTGAGTTGCGTTGGGCCCGCCGGTGCCGTCATTGCCCCGGGCCGGGGAGAGAAAATATATTACATTTCATTCCGCCGGTAGTGATATATATTTGCTCCGCATTTTAAACTGCCCGGGTGGGCTGCGCGGGCTGGGCAGCGGAGGTTGCGGTGAGTCGCAGCCGATAAATCCTCGACGGTCAGTAGTACGGTCGGCCAACTGTACACACGACCCATCCACCACCGGGAAGTGCAAACGTTTAGGTCAAATCTGTTTTCCAGCACAGTTTTCACCGTTTGCGCTCCGAGAGCGCAAAAGGGTTAGTTTTCCGGGCATCGGAAAATTCATCCCGCGTTTGCATTCCTGTCGCTTTACAGCGACATGGTGTGCCCAGGGCTTGGTGGAAGCGAACATGCGAATGTCGTTTTATTAGACCAATGATTGCATTTATTTATGCGCGGGCGCTTTTGCGCTTGTTTCGCCCCCCCCCCCCCCCAAAAAAAAAGGGCCATGGCGGGTTGGGGACTGCACGTCCCGAGTGCAGCCGGTCGCTGCAGTATGGGAAACGCATGACGACTTAATGAAGCTCGACACACACAGCGCGAGATCATCATAATTCTCGTTTATTGAGGCATTTACGCGCGCTCGCGTGTGTTTTGTTTCGCTTCCTGCCAAACGGGGCAGGATAACGCATCACGCGGGCACGAAAAATAATAACAAAGAAAAGTGACTCCCGAAAACCGAACAGTCTTGTGTGCGGTGCTCGTTTTGCGTTAGCTGTTCGTTTTACCGCTTTATTCTTATTCTGATGTCGCGCTCGGTCGCGTTGGCCTTTTGTGTCATCCAAAGCCACTGCCACTGGGGTTAACGAAAGGATATGGGGTGGCGCTGTGTTCACAACCGAGCTTATGAACCTATCCGCAACGAGGTGTCTCGCCCGCTTTATAAGGTGTTTGATGATGATGGCGATGAGGTGCGATTTTATTTTTTTTACCGATTTTATAGCGTAGCCATGTTTGATAGGAGTTGCAGCCGAGCACCGGGTGTACCGTCACTATTGCACTACTTTAACGGCCCAACTGCAAAACCTTGCGCCTGCTGCAAGGCTACGGTGGAAAGGTAAAAAAAAACAGAACTGATAAAAGGGAACCTCTCTCAAGTCGTGTATGCAAAAAAAAAACAACGATAAACCGTTCCGCCGCTTGAAGCGCGCATGAGGCTTGCCGCGTGTATCATGAAGCGTATGTTGACAGCTAGCAATAAAGACGTAGTGCGAGCGAGCGTGTTTATTACGCTCGCTCGGTATTCGCACCTTCCGCCCGAGTTGCACTGCAGCGATGATAATATTGCGCTGCACTTAAGAACGGTGAACAGGAATGCACTTCTCCGGGTATTGGAGTAGTGAACCGTAAAAAGAATATCCGACGGTGCTGCTATCAATCCGAGCCTGTGTACTCGTGTGTAAAAGAATGATAAAATCGCACTAATGGCGGAAAATAGCTGCGACAATAATAGAAAATGCATGTTTTATTACAAATAATAAAAAGGTTAATGTATATTTGGAGGCCTTATGATTCGATAGCTTTCGACATACTAGAAACGAGCAGGTTGTTGGAATTAAATGAATCATCGTACCGCTCGTATCGGCTCAGTGTGGCGAGATAACAGGAAAAACAAACATCTACTCTGACAGATCACACGAATCGTCCAATCGATCAATTATGACAGTTGATCCGATCCTCGCATGTCAATACCTCGCCCAATAACGCCACAAAAATCAGATTTCGCTCTATCGATCCATGCGGCAAACCCTCTCGGAGTCTGTTTCCCCTCACCTCTCTCTCTCTCTCTCTCTCGACGGCAGCGTCTGATCGCTCGGTGTATGTGTTTGTGTCGATCTGTCAGCAGGCTATCGGGGCTTAGCTCGTTTGGGACAGAGAATTAGAGTCACTCTCTCTCTCTCTCGCTCACTCTCTATCTTTTTCCGCCTGACTCGGTCACCGAACACCGTCCCGGGTCCTGCTCCACTTTCAGGCCGCACCAAATTGTAGAAGCTGGTTGGCCGCCGTGTGGCGGAACCGGTTTCTTTTCCGTTTCGCTCTCCTTGCATTCGCCTCCACCGCACGCTCACTTCCCCCCTCCTTCCCCCGCACCGGTCGGGATACAACAAAACTTAACCCTTAACGGCTTGGACTCACCGCAAAACGCACACTTTGTTGCTAACCAAAAACACTCCGGCAGATTCTGAAAGATTTTCAACGTATAGCTTCAAGTCCTGGCCGGCTTTTAGGAGAACGTTGGAGGGGAAAATAACAGCATACAGCAACAGATACAGCAGCGTCCACTTTGCCTAATTCTACGCTAAACCTGTGCCCCTCCGAAACGGGCTTCCAGGGCTGCTCAAATCCGATCGCGCGTTTGTGAAAGTTGGCGCGGATTCATTTCCATGATGTTTTATTTTTGTTGCCTTTATTGCTGTTTCGTTGCTTTTTCTTCGCGCTCTGCACCAAGCAACAAACAGCTTCCTGCATGGCGGGACCGTACAAAATTAAAAAAAAAAAAAAAACAAGAAGCCATCGGGAGAGAAAAACGAAAACATCGCCTTCTGCCTTTCGTGGACTTTCTCGCGGCCAGAATCGCGGCGCGTGAGCTGCGCCGAGCGTACTGGGCCCGCTGGGCTCCCTCCCCATCGGAGAACCGGTTTGTGATTCATCCCGTCGCGGGTGAACTAATCCCCCCGCGAAAACGGCGCAAAAAAAAACAACAACAACTACTACTACTCTGCAGACCGAC
The DNA here is from genome assembly GCA_000473445.2 of Anopheles farauti. Lineage (NCBI taxonomy): Eukaryota > Metazoa > Arthropoda > Insecta > Diptera > Culicidae > Anopheles > Anopheles farauti. Next base: position 1,509,847 of record KI915047.1, on the reverse strand, counting down.
GGCACACATACACGGGCGCGCTGAGTGTTGCTGATGTTTTCCATTTCTTAATTTTGGTTCGATTTTATTACCATACGGGGCAGGCAGGGAGCCGAAACGCTTCGGGTGCTTTCTCAGCTCGCTGGTGCCTCGGTGCCACCACGCGGCCGTCGAAAAACGAGGCGTCTTCAGGCGTCTGGACGTTTACCGTTGCGGGGTGTCGTTTTGGCTTCCGGTGTTTTGCTTTCCGTTTGCGTTCGTTTGCCAGCCGTTCCTGCCGCATCGAATCCCTGCCTGCGGGTCTTAAGCTTCCGCTGCAGCAAACGAGCCCCAACCAGGGCCGGCTTCGGCAGGCCACGGCCAAAAACGGCCACGCGTAATCTGCTTAACCGAAGAGGTTTCGCGCTTTACACGCTCGCTTGCTGCTCCTCCAGTGCTCCAGCTGCTCCAGTTGGGACGATGATTTACGGCACCCCGGTTTGAATTGGCGAATGGCGGGGTGGGTGCTTCTTGGAAGGATGCACGGGCCAGCGGTTGGTCGGTGCCGCACCATTTTATGGCGGCCGGGAGCGCATATCGCTCGCATAATTGATTACCTACAGGTTTTATATTGCTTTACCGAGCGCGGGCAAGACGACGCCGACGGAAATAGAAGCTACGCTTCGGGAGCGTGTAAAGAATTGGAGAAACAAAACACGGTGACTCGTTGATAGGCAGCTTGTTGTGCAGTTTTATTTATATTTTATAAAACCCTATTTCCTCTTCACACGTGCAATGTTTTTATTCCCCCCCCCCCCCCCCCCCCCCCCCGCCGACTTATCTTAAGTTGTTTATTTGTTTCTTTTAACTTGTTGTGCAAACTTACAGCTTTCGATGTAAACGATCGATTGAATTTGTTCTCACTGCTCGGCCTCACTTGCTCTTCCCTGGCGATCCCTGGCGACACAACCACACTCACTCTCGTTCTCATTGTTCCCGCACACTTTCTATCGAATGCTCTTCTTCCTCTCGTTCTAGGTGAGTACGATGAATGGATCAAGGCGGATCTTCGTCAGTGCCTCGGTACGTTAAGTTTTGCATTATCACCCGTTTTTGTGCTTTCAACACGACACACACACACACATACACACTCACACAAGAGCTTCCGCTCGGTGGAAGAAACGGAACGGAATCGGCTACACGGCTGTGCTGCTGGGGGAGAACGATGCTGATAGTTTCATTTCGCTTTGAGGTGAGACCTCAAAGATCTAACTTCCCGGGTGTGTGCCAGGTACCATTCCACGATTCGAACCTCAGCACCCGCGAATAATTGAAACGTAAACAGGGCGATCGCAAGTCAGCAAGTCTTTCGCTCCAGCGTGGCAGCAGCAACGGAAACAGATTCCTAACCTCACTTCCACGTGATAAGCAGCGGAAGGCAGCTCGCAAAAGCGTATAGTTTACTAGGGACCTAAACTGGCTTATCGGGGTGTGGAAAACGAATTCGTTCCGTGCTGTGTATGGGATTTTATATATGGCAAACAAAGCAAACAGTTTGTAGGATCTCCTGGTTCCTGAACGCTGGAACTGTTTCAAATGTGCATCTCAATATTGCTATGTTTCTCCAAACATGTAAGGTCGACGACCGGCGCTAAAGTTGGTAGGACTGTTATTGGAAGAAAAAAAAACCGAGCCTACCGTTCTCGAGAACCATTTCCCTAAACAACGAGTTCAGTACACCTTTGCCACCTGCCCGGCCTTACCCTTACCCTGGTCCTGACTGCGAGCAAACACGACCGGCACAGAAATGTACCGAACCGATGGCAAACGCATCATCAGCGGGCATCATCTGTGCAGTGGAAACGGAAACACCAGCGACAAACAGACAACCACATCCCTACCAACCGACGGTGTGGGCTGGTGGACCACAGCACAAGAGGCCGCCTAAGAGGCTTCAGAAGGACCTCTGGGTATGCCACAAGTAGTGCGTCGGCTTTCGCTGACCAGGGGAGCGGACGAGGGGAGGAGTTGAAGCGCGAACCGGACTCGGATTTCCTCCCGCACGAACACCAGCCATGAAATACGAGTGCGATGCACTTTAGCGCGCTGGATGGGGTGGAAGAAAAGCGACGAAAAAAAGATGAAGAAGAAAACAAATCTCAACATTGGTTGTGACTTCGTTTGTTTTTTTTTTTTCGAGAACGTCAGCATCGCTGCTGTCGGTTGCCTTTTCTACGTCCGCAGCATTTGTCTAGCAAAGTTGCGCACAGGTCGCGAGTCTTTCGCTCCCAAACTCATCGTATTACATGCGTTTTTTTTTTAATGGCACTGTTGAATGGCGAGTGGACACCTTTCTTTTGTATCCACTGCCACGTGCAAATCCCCTCATCCGAGCCACGCCAAACAGTGACTCATCGTCGTGCAGGCACGAAGAACTACATCTGCGGCACAACAGGATCGCTATGCCAATATTCCACGTGTGGCCGGCCTGGTATCGGCCCGGCAGTGGTCACGTGGTGCGTGGTGTCGCTTCGATACTCCATGCACTCCATGCTTGCCGCGAACCACGTGATATGTGCCCGCTGGAGGGCTGGCGGGTGTTAAGCGCTCGGCACGTCTGATCCCGTACCATCGGGACGTGATTGAGCAAATGGAGTCGTGCAACTATTCGCGAACCAGCGAACGACCTACGGCAAACGCCAGCACGTGAATGTCTTTCGGCGTGACGCACGTGGCCCGCACTAGAGCACTGGGGCATGTTCGAGTACAATGTGTCGAACCGTCGAAGTCTCGTTGAGCTTCTGACGGTGTAAACATTCTAATAAATTACAAAGCCGCAACAAATAACCCTCTCGGTATGGGCGTGTGGAGCTAGGTCCAAGTCATATTCGCAAAGAACTCCACAAAAAAGCCTTAAGGTAACACTTCCAAACCCGTTCTATCAACTGGACCAACTTAGCTCCCGCACGGTGACGTTTGCAATCGCGCGTTCAATAAAGCCAGCCTCCTGCAGGTAGCTAGGAGGGAGCCAACGGTAGCTCGCATTAGTGTTTGCCGATGAGCTGCAATCAAATCGCAGATAGGTGTCTCGCCTCGATTCACGATCAGCTCCTCTCCACCTAGAACGGGGAGACGGACTTAATTTCCCTCTCATTATCCCCTTTCGACCTGAAGTCGAATGCTGCACAAAGCAAAAGAATAAAGCTGGCACAGCATCCATCTGCTCGCTTTGCTGCCTTGCTCTCACTCTCCTTCTCTCTCTCTCTATTTCTCTCAACCGCTCCCGCTTCTCCGCTTCCCGTTCTCGGGCAGCAAATCCGATCAGCTCTTTGCTGGCGGCGTTAGCACATCCCTACCCTGTAATCAGCTCCCCGGCTCGTCGGGACGCAAGCCAACGCACACACTCGCTCCCGTGCGTGCGTAGTCGTCGTCGTCGTCGTCGTCGTCGTCGTCGTCGTCGGCGTCGTGCGCTGGCTGCACAAGTGTGCGGTGTCGGCTCCGTTCGCCAGCCGATCGACGCGCGTGCTTTTCTTCTTCTATTTTTGAAACAGGTTTTGCGCTCACGCTGCCCCCGACTGCACTCGACGCAGATGCTGTGAGTGCCGCGCCAGCCAGCCTGCTTTGATCTCGGGTGCTCGGTTTCGGTGTGAGCCGGCAGGGGACGCGAACCACGGCAGTTTGCTTACATCTATTAACTGCCCCCAGTAAACCCTCGTGGTTTTTTGCGGATACGAACGGCTGCGCTGATCCAGCACTTTTTATAGCATTTTTTTTTTGTTGAAGAAAACATAAACAGCTAAAGGATGATGAAGATGATTCCCGGCAAGCCTATGATTTCCGCCATCATAATATCACGTCTGTCTGTCGCTATCATGCCCGATGGCGCTCGGTTTGGGGTTGTTCAACGCACCTAGACCAGTGAAGGGGTTTATTTTTACTTACCACCACACACATACACACGCACACTGGAGGTTCTCAAACAGCCACGGTTCAAACGCTCATTCGATTTGCTTTGCCCTATACCCCCCCCCCCCGGCTCCCCCTTCCCCTCCACCGCACCGCTTCCAATAATTGTTCCTCGGTCACCTTCTCATTCTCGTTTGACACCAGCATCCTTTCCCGGCTGCTCAGTTCGTTCGAGTGCTCTAACGCGGTTTTTTTTTTTCTGTGTCGATGCTGTCTCTCTATCTCCTTGACTTCGTCTTCCCGCTTTCTTCCCTGAACCCCTCCTTCTACTCCACCCCCTCCTCCTCCTCCTCCTCCTCCACCGACACTCCTCCAGCAGGAATATCGGGCCGCTAACTTCGGACACTTTAATTTGATCTAATTTCATCCCGAACCCGCCTCCGCCCCGGAAAGTGGAAAATTAATTTCCGAGCGTAACATTCATAAAACTAAATCCATCCCTCCCCCCT
>KI915047.1:1484531-1502254 GCA_000473445.2 Anopheles farauti | reverse complement strand
CACAACCGCAACAACCCCGCCGACAGTTTGCGCAAATGCGCCGGACCATCGTTTTTAATCGCGCGAAAGCGAAATGAGCGAAAAGTTATGGCGAAATGTGAGTGCGGGGCAGCATTCAAGTGTGCGTTTATGTGTCTCTGTGTCTGTGTGTGTGTGTGTGTGTGTGTGTGTGTGTGTGTGTGTTTGTTACAGATGAGAATGGGGCTGTGTTTGTGTGTATGAGTGCGTTCGCAGAAGGCAACAAGTCGCAGCATCAACGGAGGAGAAGAAGGCGATGGTGGACAGCCGCACTGTCGTCACCGGCTTCTCTAATGATGGCGATGACGATTGCGGCCTCTTGCAGATGACGAAGTGGCGCTCTTCACATCTCGCTCTTACACCTGCGTACACGCCCCGCTGCCAGCGAGAGCGCCTTCACTGCCAATTTATCTCTTCCCGGTCCCTCCGTCACTTGATGGGTACCCTTCTCTTTGCAATTTTTTTTTTGTTTTTGCAATTCGTACGATTTTGCTCCTGTTTTGCTCGGCCCGTGAGGCGCTGGCAATTGAATAACGCGAGCGCCCGGTTTGGAACAGCTGAGAGATTGGCTGCGCGGGCTTGTGTTTGTCGCCGCGATGAGTGGCGATCTGCTGATTAAGCGCAGAATTCGTGGAATAGTACCGAAGTCCGGGTGGAGGGTTCGGGTAGCGATGGGCCCCTGGGTTAAATATAGGACCTGCCACCGGAGGGGAGGGCGCGGGGAAAGCTGAGACCGTAGACCAAAGACGCCTGACCGTGCGAAAGTCAGGCACCTCGTATTTGAAAACTTCCGAAATCTTCGGGAGCTCTAACACTCCTGAAAGAACGCACCGAAAGGCCTCCGGGAAGCTTATCAGTGCCATGTCGCAGACTTGACAGACAACTAACTGAGGTAGTTTAAGCCATCGGACTGCATTCGCTAGCCTTCTTGTCCAAAACCCTAGCCGGGAGTCTTACTTCAGCTGTCCAGTGTCCAATGAAGTCGAACGCTCTTCCTTTGATGGTTCGAAGTTCGGATTCTGGAGCTTGATGACGCGGCAATCGCACGTGGTGTGCGTGTGTGTGCCAAAAGACGGATATCTTACACCGCGCGGCACGACGTCTATTTTTAAACCCCAACCAGGGCCAGGATATGGTGCGGAAACCTCCGACGGTCGCGAAACCAAAACACACGCGAAAACACCTCTGGAGAAGTGTAATGTTTGTGTGTCATGCCTTTCACTATTCCCCGTTCACGCCTCTCCTCGGTCGTTCGGTTGTTCTCCCAGCGCCGATGACGAATGTGTGCGTACCCGCACATGTTTGTGTTTGTTTTGTATAATAAAATAATAATACCCCATTTATCGGTGTTTTGTTTTAATGGTCAACGTACGAATCATCAGTCAAGTGTACCCCTTCCCTTCTTCTCGCTGTGGCTGTCACTCTTTTGCTCTCTTTCTTTCTGTCTCTCTTCTCTCTCACTTTCGTTCTCCTTTTCATTCGCACAGTTCTGTAATAAACGATCGCATCTCATGATAGGGCACCGTGAGCCGCTGTTGGTGTGTGGCTGTGTGTGTGTGTTTGTGCTTAAATTCAACCGATTCTACCTCCGTTTGCCTGTCTATGCCGACCGGTTTCGTTAGCGCTCGCAGTGTTGTTTTATCATGATGATTGTTATTAATTTTATTATTTTATTATGATGCTACCACTAGAGGTAAACATTATATTATCGACGATTGTTCAATTACTATTAGTATTATTATTATTTACACGCACTGCATTCGTTGTGCAGGCGCGCGCCCTCTCCCACACGCATGACGCATGCTAAACGTTGAAAAGGGAAATTGCTACTCATCTTGCGATTCTCCGCGCCTACCCGCTCCAAAACACTTTTCTCCCCTTGGCAACGGCGGGGTTTAGCACATACACAAACCCTGAGTCGAGTGTCTCATCGGGAAAACCCTTACTACCGTGTCATTTTCGTCACCAAATCGTGCCTTCCCTCTCTCTCTCTCTCTCTCTTTCGCTCGTTCTTGTGGAAAAATCGGAAAAAGTATCCAACAGCCAAGACGAGGCGTTTGCTGCAGGCGAGCTGACTAGGGATTGTCCGCTTTTCTGGACGGTTCTTCTCGGTCGCACCGGTGTGTGAGTGAGCCCAACGCGGGTGAGAGCGACGGAAAACTTTTTAACCGAAGCGAGCGTCACTCACCGTGCTGTGTGTGTGTCTCTCTCTCTCTCGCTCTGTCGCCTTCGTTCTGTTGCGTGTTCGTTCTTCTGTCTCAGCGTCACTCGCTCGCTCGCACTCCACAGCTCACGTGCTCTCCCTTCTCGCTCGCACCCATCGACCGCTAACGGTATACGCGGTGCGCAACGCCGGTGAGTGCCCGAATCAGGTTTTCCCAAACGTCGAACGCGCTCGGTCCGATCTGTGCACGGTCGTGTTGTTGCGTTAGTTGTTGACGTCCTTCTGTGTCTGTAGCGTGTGCGTCCCGGCGTGCGATTTTTGCGTTTTTCCCCATACTGTGCTCGTTTAGCTTCGGCATTGTTTTCGGTGTGTAGTTTATTCTCCGAGGCGATTCTGCGAATTAGCCTTTGACGTACTGTTTTCTTCGGTTTCGGGGAAATTATCATACTGGCACGACTCTGTCCACCGTTTGGTGGATGCAGCAGTGCTGTTTACAACGACGGGATGCAGGAGGGGAAGGGACGGGTGGTGGGGTATATCAGTGAAGGAGCCTCCCAAAGCCCCATCAAAATCCAGGAAAAGCTGCTAGTGCGAGCAGCAAGCAGCGAGCAGCAATAAGAGAGCAGGAGGGATAACAAAACATCAACAACGCCAGTTCGAATGGGCACAATCAAACAACCAAACAAACAAACAACGAACGAACTGCGTATCGTTTCTGGCCGTGTGTGTATGTGCGTGCGTTTGCGTGCTTGTGTAGAAGTGTATGTGTGATTTTCTAATGGCGCGTGGCGGTGTGACAATTACCAGTAGATTCGCTTCGTACGCAATTTCAACGCATTAGTGAGTACTAATCGTTGGCATCTTCTTCGTGTTCTGCACGTCGTGCTAATTAAAAGACGGCGAGTCGCGCGTGAGGAGCGTTTGGCGAATAGAGCCAACGAATGAGAGAGTGTATGCGTGTATGAGAGGGAGAGAAAGATACACCTCTCATGGTCCGAAAGGACGTATTGGAAAGAAATACGTACCAGGGAAGAAGATGAAGCGAGAGCGAAAGAGAAAGCGTGACAGAACAAAAAAAAAACACACACACACACACACACACAAGCGATTTAAATTGATGTTGTCTCACTTGTCGGTCGCCTGGGTGCTTATTGACTGACACAAAATTGAATTAATTGTTTGGCGTGTATGTGTGTGTACATGTGCACACAAACGTTCGTTAAAGAGTTGCACCGAAAATGGGAAAAAGGATTTCACATGGCATTATTGTTTTTTTTCTTGTTTTAAAGGAGCACGGTTTACTGCCCCTGGCGTGTGCCGAAAAGGCGACACGGTGCCGAGGGAGGCTCAATTGTTGCGTTGACGTTTACCTGAGTTCGTGCTTGGGCATACGGGCGCTCGCGCGCGTGTGTGTGTACTTTCGTATTTTTTTCTCTTCTCGATCCCACACCCGCAGCGCTGATGTTTGTGTTGCTAATGTGTGAGGCTAGATTATTTCATTATTTTCTTTTTTACTGAACGGCGAGTTTGGTGTGGCTTTCTTAGAACGTGTGTGAGCTCCCCGATGTTCCGTACTGTGTTTTCTTTTCCAAAAAGGTATCTACTCATTTCGATACAAACTAAACCCTTTTGAATGATTAGAACCCTTTCGAACTAATTTCATCTCGTTGCACCCTACACATACACACCTTGCCTATGTGTGTTTGTCTGCGTGTGTGCTGCTACACAACGGACAGTCGCGGACGGATGAATAGATTGTGAAGGTTTTCTTCGCCCGACGCACGGCGCTGCCAATCAAGCCACAAAGGGTGCGAAAAGAAAAGCAAAAACGGTCATAAAATTGCACGTGGGAGATAGAGGACGAGCGCGAGTCGCCGCCACTCGGCGAGGGGAAGAAAACAAGCAAACAAAAGCAATGTTTTAAAAATACATCAAAACGCGCAACACGCAACAATCTTGTTCTGGTGGCTGCGTGTGAGTGTGTGTGTGTGTGTTTGTGTGCATGCGCAGCTACAGCTCTTTCACGCTCGATCACGCACACATACACACACGCGCGCAAGCAGCGTCGCACAATGCGCAACGCAATCCTACCACCACCTGAGCGCTGGAACTGCTCGATCGAGTGACAGGGAAAGCCACAGAAAGAGCGTGAGGACTGCGAGAACTCACCCCAAGTCAGAATTGCATGTACTCTGCCGCTGGCCCGGATTATTTACGGGCCAGGATGCCCGTGACTTGCCATGTGTGGCCGTAACCGAGGGGAGGAGTTCAACGGATATGTGTTCTAGACGGTGCAGTAGGGAAAATTAATTAAAACAGCTTATAAAACGCTTCACATACACACACGCACGCACACACACACACACACACACACACACACACACACACACGATCGAGACACGCATGTGTAAACACGGTTTCAAGAGGTGTAAGAGAGAGAGAGAGAGAGAGAGAGAGAGAGAGAGAGAGAGTGTGTGTGTGATTGGGTATTAGTGTAGAGAGATGAGAATCGTTCAAATAATCCACAGATAATGAATTAGCGCACGGACACACGACAAACCTAGGGAAGAAAAAGTGTCAGCGAAAGAGAAAGAGGATAAAAGTGAGCTAATGTGAAGCGACATGGGAGCAATAAAAAGGTGCTGTCCCGCTACGTGGTCCCGATTGCGTGGTCGACTTGGGTCGCGTTTGGCTTTCCAAGCAAGAGGGAGAGGGAAAGATCGGTCGCACGAGGAGTGGTAAAACTTGTCTAGAAACTACCACACGATGGGAGCGGTGGTGACGTTGAGCACGCGCATGTTTGCGTGTCTGTCACAGCATCAGCGAAGATCGGAGCTCACCAGCATCATCTCGGCTCGCATTTGGCACGCTCGTTCGTTCGTTCGCGATCGATCGATCACTCGCAAGTTTCGATCGATGTTTTGTAAACGAATAAATATATTTTTTTACTTTTTTCGCTATCGTAAAAATCGGGTGTACCTGTTCTTTTTGCACCCTTTTTGCCGTTTGGCACGGTGCTTTTTAATTTGGAAGAATCGTGCAACTCCAGCACGAAAAGTAAAGGGAAGGCGAGCCAGGCGAGTAGCGCCTTGCACTACTTTTCATTTCTGACGTTGAAGCTAGCTCTCCGACACACGCACACACCAACACCCGTCCCGTTGGTGCTTTAATGCGTAGAAAACAAGCCGTGACAAAAGGCGCACAATAAAAAAAAAAGACAACACCTTAGCGGTGAAAGGATGTTGTTTTTTTTTCTCATTTTCTGATCGGCGACATCAAAACTTTATATCACCACTACTATCTCCAAGCAAACGTATCACCCACACGGTGGCCGCTTACGAGCGGCAACAGGTACCGCTCGTGCGCGTGTGTGCGTGGTGTTTTTTTTATTCTGCTGGTTCTGCAGTTTCGTCTGTTTTTCTTCGGAACACTTGAATTGTGCAGCTGCGGGGGAAACAGACGAAAATATACCAACAACCAGTACCACACCAAAGGTACCTCATAGTGTGTGCGTGTGTGTGTGTGTGTGTGTGTGTGTGTGGGTGGGGGGAGTGGAGGGACCACTGAATGGTAATGCCTCTAGCGCCAGGTGCGTGTGTGGCTGTGTGCGTACGCTTGTATGTTTGGTGCCATTCAATTCGAAGCAAATGAATCGTGATCGGATCGAAGGAATCACGAACCGAAAAACCCACACACGAACACGCTACACCCTCCGAAGCTGCGGCTGTTTGCGTTGTTGCTTTTACCTCCGCTGCCGTTGCATTGGCTGAATGAATGTACGATTGAGTGCGCGAGGAAGGGCGCTAAACCGGTTTCCGTGCTGTGCGCGCCCTGCCCCGTGTCCCTGTTCCTTGCCCAGTGCGTCCCGTCGCAAGCTCGCCGGTTGAAGGGATATTACGACATCTCGAACGTTTGCGCAAGTCTCAGAATACGGCCGCGCCTGGCTCGGCGTTCTCGCGGGACGAGGGGGTGAGAGAGAGAGAGGGTTTGTGTACTGTCCTCAGGTGTGCGCGTATGATGTGTGCGTGTGCGTGCGTGTGTGCATGTGGCGATCGAATCACGGCGGCAATCAACCAGAGACGGACGAACGAAATAAGGCCCGATCCCGTCACTCAATCCTACCAATCGCTTCTATCAACCGTTGTGAGTGCCTTCCGATCAAAAAAATCAGCAGTGCGGTGTGTGTGTGTGTGTGTACGTTCGTGTGCGCGCGTGCGTGCTCTTTATTCTGATGGCTGGTTTGATGGCGAAGGAAAGCGTGTAAATGTGTGAGGAAAACCGAGAGATGCGTGTGCTCGATGCGTCAGCGTCTAAGCGAGGCCCTGTTGACGGCGATATGATGCATTCTCGCTCTGTCTCCGCATAATCACCGTCAGCGATACCCGAGGGGGGGGGGGAGAAAGAAAAAAGATGACCTTACACCGCGATGTGTCATCGTGTGGTAAACACGCATACACCCAAACACGCACACTCACACATGCATACGCACACGGCTGATCTGCGTCAGTGCGTCTTCGCGCGAGACTGGAAAGGTGGTACAGAAAATACAGGGGGAAAAGAAAGAGAGCGATTACGCGTGATAGAGAGAGAGAGAGAGAGAGAGACAAGCTCTCGGTTTTGGAATGAAACGCAAAGAATGCGACCGAGCGGGAGGGAGAGCGCGTACAATGGTGCGGGGCCTCGAAAGAATGTCGAACGAACATTCCTCACCGATGCGAAAACCGCCTGCGATGAGTGCCGTTTCGAGCAGCGCTCACATTCCGATCGTTAACTCACACGGCGAACTGGATGATAGAGAGGGGTAGTGTGGCTACCACCTGCCATCGCTTGCACCGTCACCTACTGTGCGTGTGTGTGTGTGTGCGTGCGCGAATCGGAGCGAGATGAATGAGTCAGAGGCCATCAGACTGCGTTTTGGTATTATCTGGTTAACGAATTGTCATGCGCGCACGGCTTAACCGTGGAGTGTTTGACAGTTGGCGAATGTTTGTTTACCATACCGCTTCCATATTGCTCGGCGAAAGCAGCACCGTAGTTGTTGCTGTCGTGCGCAAACATACACGGGAGACGCTGCCAGCAGCTTCAGCGTTTGTCCGATACCGCACGTTCGTTCGTTTTTTTTTTTTTTTTGTTTGGTTGTGGAAATCGGTCGCTGCTTGGTGCGGCACGGTGAAACGGAACGAGTAGCGAAAGGGAAAGGGAATAATCGAAACGGTTCCTAATCAGACAGCGGCGGGGCTGGGAGGCCTTTTTTGTTTATTATTTTGTTTTACCTCTCGCCGTTGAGATTGCGAGACACCGCACGTTTCGGCACGTTTGCACTAATCTCGACTCGCTTTTTGACACCAAAGTCAACTGGTTTATGACAGGTTTGCGCGCGAAAAATCCTGCTCCCCAGTGAGTGCAAGTGTGCGATAGTGTGAACGGGGCGAAGCCCCATCCCAAAATCGAGTGTGTCTCGTTGTGTGTGTCGCCGCGAAGAGTGTGTTGGAGTCGATTTTCTTTTTTTTTTTTTGACAACACCGCGCCAACTATCAATCCATCGGAAGGCTCCGGAAGACACCCATCATCATCATCCGACTGAAACGCTGCGAAAGAGTGCTTTCAACCAAGAGTGTCCCGTGTTGCGCGCGCGTGTGTGTGCGTCTGTGCGCGCCTGTGCCTGTGCGTGAGCAGGAAAGATAAAACAATCTGCATATCCACATCGCAAGCAAAGCAAATAAAGCAAACAGGAGGGCACTGATAGAAATTGGAGTGATAGAGCACGGGCGTTTCTCGATCCATCCCGATAGCCCCCGTGTGTGTGTGTCAGGTGGCAGGAATAAATGTTAATTTTTGGAGGTAAATGTTCTTTTTTTGTTTGCAAACGAACCTAAGCACACATACACCAGCAAGCTGTCAACTGGAGACGCAAAACAGATAAACCAAACCTGCCTGCCCCCTTGCATGTGCGATTGGAATCGTAGAAATTGCTACCATTTTTTTATTGTTTTGCATTTTTTTTTCGTTCAATATTTGTGTGTTTGCGTGTGCATGACTTTTGTTTTCTTGTTCCGTAGTTCGTTTTACCTCACATTAGAATAAAAGCGCCCCGGAACGGCCATTTTCACTCACTGGGTAGTTGCAAAAGTGTTGCAAAAAAAATAAAACTAATGGCCGCTCCGGTAGCGATCGAGTTTGCGAACTTGACTCAATATTGAGATCAATCGTGGCTCAGCACTCAGTCATGTGTGCAGTCGTCGATTGATAGGATGGGAATGGAATTCTTGCTCGTCATCGAGATCAATTTTTCACTGAATCCACATCGAACGAAACCACCATTTTGTCAGAGCGAACATTGTTGTCCTTTGTCATACAAGTGCCTCCCCTGCGTCATTATTTTGCTCTGCAATCTATTCTCGACTCTCTAGCTGCCCGTGTGTGCGTGTGTTTCTAATTCCTTCTCCATTATCAGCATGCGGTGCGCTCGGTTCCCCTCTGGCGTTATCAATACCGTGTAGTGCCCGTGTGTATGCCAGGTAAACGTCGAACGCGATTCTCTTAGCGAGCGTACGACATCCCGCATGCTTGTGACAAGTGACCGGAGGAAACGATAGTGAAACAGTGTGTGCGTGAGAGCTGCGTGGGAGCAGTACCCACCGATACCAGCAGCAGCGGCAGTAGCCGCACCCCTCCACCTACACCTTGCATGAAGACAGAACACAAAGCGCCGGACGACTGTAAGCTGCTGCAGTATAAGCAACAACTTTACCTAGGTAAAAGCAACGCCAATCCGGCCGATCTCCGCTGTCTCTATCATCTATTTCCGGTGGTGGTGTTTCGTTTCTGTACTTGACCTGTGCGAGGGAGGGGCTTTGGTAGACGCGGGACGTCTTCCACCTACACAGCAGGTGTATATAGCGATCTTCTCTCATATTGCGAAAACAAGCGTGTTTGGAAAACGTAGTCAAAAGTGTACTGAAATTTGGGTTCGGATCTAGATCGGAAAAAAGAGAGGATGTCTCCAGGTGTGCGTTTGCCGCTTATCCTTCAACCACACGTCCATTCGCGCGCATGATTCATGCATCCCAACGGTGTGCCAAACGTGATCGGGAAATGTGAAACGAAACTCCCAGCAACACGCTAGGAAGAAAAGAGAAAGTCTCTCTCTATCTCTCCCAACGCTACGAAACGTTGGTCGAACCGCATCTTCCCGGCCTGGGGTTGGTGATTTATTACTCATACCACTTTTCGTGCAACTCAGTGGAGAAAGACACACACACACACACACGAACCTCGGTGGTCTCCCACTTGGCAGGAGTTTATCCTATCGTCTTCGTGTGTGCGTCATGCTCCCGCGCGAACAGATACACGCTGATATATACACACTATTGCACGATCGCATCGCCGTTCTGATCATCTTTTTCATCTTTTTTATAAGTCTATTTGTGTGTGTGTGTAGGGGGGGTTTTCCTGTGCGACGCCAACTTGACCTCAAAACCACTCGACTCTTTGCCCATCCGCCCCGGGACTCGACTAGCCATAAAGCGGGAGAAAACAGCGGAAGAAAGCGTACAAAAGCGATCTGACGAGAGAGAGAGAGAGAGAGAGAGAGAGAGAGAGAGAGAGAGAGAGAGAGATGGGAAGAGAAAAGGAAGGGAAGCGATGGCAACAAGTGCGGTACCATAATGTGGTTTCAGAACAAGCGCGCATGCATAATGCAGGCATCGAGAAGACGGACTTGCGTTGGGTTCTACTCGGGAGAGAAAGGGAGACAGAAAACCCCACGGTGTGTGACACACATCAGGTGGTAGTTCCGAGAAATTCGGAACCGAAAAGGCGTTCTCTGCGGCTATGTTGCGTGGATCGTTCATTCATGCTCCTGTTCCGGCCGACATCAATGATTGCCTGACTGACTCACCGGATATGAGCGGAAATTCGCCTATCCGTAGCGCGAACTATTGTACTTTTTTCGCAGGTAAAATGACGCCGGTTTCGGACCTGAAGCACATTGATTTCTAAAAAAAAAAAAAATGAAGAACCTCACCTGTCCCCATCTGGGAAATGTTTTTTCAACGCTCGTCTTTGGAGGAGAACAAGTTTTCGCTGCTAGATTGCTAACGAGAAGTTATCGACGCGAGTTCGAAACGACCCTCGATCTTCCGGTAATGAACGTTCAGGTTCAGGTGAAACTGCGGTCTAGGTCAAACCCGGGACGCGGTTCGTTTATGACCCACTTTGTGCACGGCATCGACGCCATTTGCTCCTCATTAGAGCTGACGCGCCCTGGTAATGATGCGAAGGCGCCGTGCAATCTGGCAAGCGACCGATTCCCATTCTCGCCCAGACGGCCCTGCCACGCTCGGCAGGTAGTCAGGACCGATGGTAGAGCATCAACGCATCCGTCAAGTTGCGAGGCATCAAGTGTTGCCAAAAGTCAAACGTTGGCGCGCGAGATGTTATCAGTTCGCTCGGTGCAGGAAGTTCTCGATTGCTTTCGAAGAAGGTGGTGGCGTAATCGTATCACACCGATGCTTGCGGTAAGACATGCACACACACACACGCACACCAGCGGACGACATGTGGGTGCAATAATGTTTTCCCTAAAGACAACATGCAACATGCGCAACCGTGGCCGTCGACGACGACGACGACGACGACTCCTCCTCGAAAGGGGAAAGATTTAGTATGCAAACTGCATCCCCTGCCAACGCTTTCGACGTCCTCTTTGGACGAGCGCAACAGGCGACAGGGGGGACGTCGGTGTGGGGCGTCTGTCACCCGGGGCCCTTTCTTCCGGATGACGCCCGACACGCGCGTGGGTGTTCGAAGCATAATTTGAGCCCGGGGAAAAAGGGTGCGTGCGTGGGTCGCTGGAGCCTCCGTGGGTTCGCCACTTTTGCATGCAAATAATATAAGAGCGGTGTTTATTTGAGCTGTTTTTTGTTTGCTTTGTGATGATTTTCATGTGCGTGTTCTTTCATGTAGTTCCTGCCCGCTTGCTCGATGTTATGCATGCTTTTTTTTCCCCTTTCAGGATTTATTAGAACTTGTTGACTTCATGTGTGTTGGTTGCTGTCCGGAACTTCACCCCAAGCGGTTGTTGACGTAGTCTATAGAGTATTGTGAAACATAAATGAAACATAACGATCTAGAGAGATCTATCAATTATTCAAAGTCGCGAGTCGCTGTTAGCGTCAGAAAGGGAATCTTCATTTTTTTTTAAATTATTTTTGACTTCCCATGAGCTCAAAGCAAGACCTGATCACGCCCGTTGCGTGTATTTGATCCGCGTTGCGGGTGGATTACGGGGCATTTGCTCTCGGGTGTATGGATGTCCTGCTGTGCTACACAAACCACAGTCACACTCTCGTAATGGCGACCGGAATGAGCGGTGTACTAGGCGCGTGCGACAAGTGGCGGTGAAGTCGAGCGTACGAACGCTGTGAAGGCCAGCTGTGTAAGCCAACACATCGCCAAGCTGAGCAAGCCGGCTGCGGTTTCACTCGGACTCGGCTCGGTGCCCCGGGGTGAGTCGGTGGGTGAGTTATGAAGTTAGATCGTGTGTGTGTGTGTGCTGTGGCTGTGCCTAAGGCTGCTGCCACGACAGCTCGAGGTCGATCTCGAGTTTCGAGCGACAGTTTCACCAGCGGGTCGGCACGAAAAGCTTTTTTAAAAATAAAAAAAAATCCCCCCGACATTTACGACCGCGACGACGTGAAATCCCTTCCAATCGATCGCGGATCGAAAGTCGTTCTAATCGCCCCACTCCGCTCTGCGTTGCAAAACCGGCGCGCGCGCGCGAACGGAAAACCCGTTCGCTCATGTTTATTTCATGCTTAAAATTACGTCCCCACTGAAGCAACCAACGAGACGCTAGCCTCTCTAATTCCTTTTCGTGCTCCTCACGTCCAGCGTTTGGCGTGAGTCTTCCCTTTACCGCGCTCTTGGGTGCCACCTGAGGTGAGGTTATGTACTAAAACGGGACCGGCTTTGCTTCCCATCCGGTCAGTCAGCTCGTCGGCTACTACCACGCGGCTTGGAAGCTTGTTTCGGTATCCTTTCGTTGCTGCACGTGCACCAGGGGACGTTCGTCCTGCGGTGGGCTGGACCTGGAACGCTTCAGGCGTAAATGAACATAACTCAACGTCGAGACATTAAATTTACTGACCGCTGTTGTGTTCTACTGCCAACGCGAAATACGCGAGCAAAGGTTAGGGAAGGAAACAGTTCTTGAGCTACTTTGTCGTTTCACCGCCAGTCCTCGAGGTTTGATGGATCCAGGACCAGTGGTCTCTAAGATATAGTGACGTGAGGAAGAGAAGTATTGTAATGACATTTAACCTGCATGCGTTAAGTTTTGACTCAGTTTTTATTAAACTAAAATCTCTCCAAAAATATTACAAGGTATTCGGTCTTCCAGACATTGGACCTTCCAGAAATGGACATGCTCAGGAACATCTTCTCATCTTCAGAATAAACTTACTACTGTGGTTAAATCGGTGGTTGAAACAAATTACTCGACGATTTTAGGTCCAACCATTTTCCAAGAAATCTACCAACCTAGTTCAAAGTCTATTTATTGTGGAGTCTATTGAGGTCTCCGTGCGGGCATCAAAACGCTGTTTTAATCTCCTTCAAACGAACAGCGCTGCTGTCATTCGTACACCGTTTGATCGGCAACAATTGAAACAACTAGAAAAAAAAAACACAACACAACACGCACATACATTTGTGGTATTAAATATTGCACACTAGGAGCGCAAAGCCACCTTGAAGGCTCACGCGAATCTCTCGGGCTGGCCTTCGGCCGGGCGGAGCGATTTTCCCGTCGCGATGCAGTGGCGGGGCGTCAGTCTGGAAAAGAAAAACTCGCCGTTGTGTGTGTGTGTTTTTTTTGTTTTTTTTTCCTAAACACGTTTGCTGTAATGACTCGCGAGTAGGTTGGAATTTTTGCACCACCGTAGGAATGCCGTACGCGCGTATAAATGTATCACGTGCACGCATCTCCCAAAACCCCTGCCGACGCCCCTCTCGCCAATCAATCCAAGATGGCGCTTCGGTTTCGGTTTCGCTTGTCCACTGACGCGGTTTTTCTGCACAGCTGAGCTGAGCAGACGGGGCACACGGAGGCACCACAATCTCGGGCGTTTATGCTTCACGAGACGCGTGATTCGATGCCAGCCGCTGCTCTACATTACATACTTCTATCGCCCGCAAAGCCGGAGGGTAGAGTGGTCCGGAAGGGGAGAGACATTAATCAATCACTTTACAATTGAGATCAAACAAATCATTTCGAAGACTCGGCGCATCAGCACCTCATTAGCTGAGGGTTGGTACACTCGCGTAATGAGCGAGGATGGAGAACGATCGACAGCAAGAGGGAGACAGAGGGTCATTTATTTTTCTACTAAACTATTTTCCTATCCCCAACGAGTGGAAGTAAGCAAAGGAGAAAGCGAATAGGCGAATGGAGCTCATTTTCCCTTTTGTTTTCATGCATTTTTATCACATGTCTCCCTATAGCGAGTAGAGTTTTTCGAAATGTATTTTTTTCAATTCGATTTTTTATTGTATCATTTTAACGAAAATAATTCCTTCAAAATGAGCACTTTTACAGCGTTTGCTGCTCAAACTATCCGTTTGCGCCGCAAATTTTTATCACTTTTTACCCTATTGGAAGCGCGAACGACGAGAATGAAAATCACGCTCGGTCGGTTCCCCTCGGTTGGTTTCCTTTACCCTCACCGTTTGTGTGCTTCCTTATCCGAGGATATGCATTTCGAAGGGAAGAGAGGGAGAGAGAGAGGGATGGAGTGGGTTCGTTCCGCTCCGCGTCACGTACCAAACGGCGCGTCGTGTCGTGCAGCTGTTTGGGCGCTGTTGGTCCTTCGAACCGGATGCGCGCTGCTAGGGGTTCGGCCGCTTCTGCTACCAATGCGCTCCTGGGGTCGGGCAAACCGTGTGGAATACCCTTTACGGTGCAGCTTCGCTGCTGCTGCGACGAATTCCAATCCCATGCACCGATCTAATTATTTGTGCCGCGCTTGCAAACGGTGCGAGGACGAGGAATGTTTCATTTCCGTTTTATGTATTTTTTGTTGTTGTTGTTGTATTCGTTGCTTATGGTCCGGAGGGTGCGGCGACCCCTTCTCGCATACGCACACAGAGAAAGTTGTGCCACAACAAGGCCCCTTTTTTCTCGCTGAAGCTGTGGATTGAAATGTCCTTTTGTCCTACCGTTGGTTCTTTTTTGTTTCCTGTTGTTGTTCCGCGCGTTAGGAAGTTGTGCGCTTTCATCGGCAATTTATAAGCGCCGGTGTTCATTTTCGCGCACGTTCTCGTCGTAGGATCGTTGGGCACACACACACACACACACACACACTCGGAAAGATGCTTCAACGTGCATCCCCACACACCAGCCAACGATCGAAATCGTTCCAAGGGCCACCCGAATGGACGTGCCACGTCCAATAGGTCGCTCCAGCCAAGTCACAGCCTATCGCCCGTAGCTTAACATGAGCCGAAGAACAACCGAAAACAACAAGCGAATGTCCGAAACGCTCCGCCAGTCTTCACACCATTTCAACATCCTCTTCCACTTCGTGCCTCTTTCCTTTACAGATAGTGGACTGGGAGCCAGCACCATTACGGCACGGTGGACACAGATGGGTCCAGGACCAACGGCCGGTTCGTTGGTCCCGGACGACACCAACGGTTCCGGCGTTGACGGTGGCAAACACCTGGACGTCGGGGATATGAGCGATGTAAGTGACGAACGAGTTATCTGCTTACCACTTGATGCTAACCTTGTTTTGTTCTTCCTTTCTCTCTTCTCGTTTACCAGGACGTAAGTGTGATCCGTTACTTTGAAAGCGTGGCTATCTCCATGGTGCCCACCGTAAACCTTCCGAAAGAGTTCGAATCTCACGCATTATTGGCATTCAAATCGCTGTCTCCTAATATCTATAATAAGGCTAAAACGTTTGATAAGGTTAGAAATTCGGAAAGATATTGATAGTAAAGCGCTTGCTAGCGATCACCTCAAACATTGAGAGTGGCTCGGACTACGAGCCTCCAGCCTCTGCTCCCAACCAATTATTCGTGAGATTCGAACAATTTCTCGCGACATTCGCAGCGCCCCAGGTCTTCGAATCACTCACGCCTTTTGCTTCTCGTTTTGTCCGACACATCCCTCACCTTCTCCACCCGCCTCACCACGGCTCCTTCCCCTCGAACCCATCGCACCACGCGTTTTCGCTTAGGATGATCAGGATCTGTCGTCGGCGGATGCCGAGGGCGTTTGGAGTCCGGATATCGAGCAGAGCTTCCAGGAGGCGCTAGCCATCTACCCGCCGTGCGGTCGCCGAAAAATCATCCTCTCGGAGGAAGGCAAAATGTATGGTAAGTACGCACCCAACGCATGTCTGTAGCTTCGTGGCATATTGAGCGCTGGTTCGCGCATGAAATGGGCAAGCGGGTCTGTACCGTATCTTATCTCTGCACCTGACCGGACGTCGCCGGTATCGGTGCGTGGGGTACACAACACCTTATCGCAGACCGGACGACGGCAGCTGACAGACGTCCGGGCGATTGGGCGATCGTAAAATGACATCATGCTGGCTCGGCGATCGAAAACCATCACATCTCTATACATTCAACTGCCGGGGATATCCGATTACGCCGGCAGCGAAGCAATCGGGCGAAGGTTCCCCGACTAGTGGCGGCGATAGAGCACTCTCCAAAACTTCAGGACCTCGCTGCTAATTATCCGTGTCGGAGCATCCGCCCCGTAGAACTGCTCTCTGGCCATCGGAGTCGGTGTGGGCTGAGTGGTTTCATGTTCCCGCCGCCGGGCTACTTGCGCTCTCGCACGACGAATCCGTTGTCATGGATTTTAATTGGAGTAAGTAGCGTGCTCCAGTGGCGGGTGCTAGGTGTTACAGTCATTTTCATTGACCCCCCCGACTGGACCGTCGCTGGTGGGCGGGGTTTTTTTTTTTACTCTCGCTGCCCTCCAGCAGACTTGATAGAGATGAAGTCCAAAGAGGCCCTCCCGCCCCCTGCCCGGGACACTTGACGCGTGTTGCTCCTCTGAGGTGGTGTAGCCTTACGCTGCTTGATGACGCTGTTCCGCGTCGATGGAACATGGGAAATGTCGCATCGTCGCGCGTGCTTGCTTCACCGAAAGCGACGCGCCCCGGTTTCAAGTTCATGACTACGCGTCTTCCCCGAACGTACCCTGCTTGAAATCGCTTTATCAGCGGGCACGGCACGGACATCCACTGAACGCGGTTAAACGTGACGCTTTGGTTTTGTTTTTCTTTTTTTTGTCGACGCACCATCTTTCGTCGCCAGCTTTGTTTTCCGCTCCAGCACGGAAGCTACCCTCCGTTGGGCGGCAGGTACCTAGAGATATCGGCAACCGTCCCGGTTCGGAAATCGCATGTGGCACTTCGAATGCCCATTGGACACCTCGCTTTTGCTTGCAAACAAACGCTGCTGTTCGCACCCAGCAATTAGCGCAGATCCTCCCCTCCGGGGGGGGGGGGGGGGAGGTGTAAGTTTTTGCCTCCCCCAGCAAAACACCGTTGACAACACTGTCGCTCCCTCTCTCGCTCTCTCGCTCTCTGTCGCTCATTTTTCAGTCGTTGTTCGTGTTGCATAATTGTCGTTGCCACCAGCTGGGAGCCTTACGCGAGGGAGGTATTTGACGAGACACGGTGGGTTTGGTGTTTGAAGTGAAGAAAACCAGAATGGACAAGCCGAACTCCAGCCCGTTATGCTGTTGTTTGCCTTCTTACCTTACCCCGCCCCCGCCGCCATCGGCTGGTACACGCAGCTTGGAACAGGTCAAACTGGTTGGGGTGCTGCTGGCTCTCGGACAAACTCCGCCGACTCGGCGTTCTACTTACGCACCTGGACGAAACAAAGCCCCCAATGGCTGGACGTTGTTCGGCCGCGTTGTCTGGTTGCGGTGACGAACGAATTGGCGCCATTCGAACTTCCATGGCATCGCTCAGTTCGGTTTGAGTGCGGCAAAATCTGACAACCCTCCCCGCTGGTGCCACGATCCGAGTAATATAATTACAAAGCCTGCTCCGGCAGCGATACACCTTGCGTTGGGCAAGCGAGGTGTAGCACACTCATCAACGCCGTCACCGTCATTAGAAGCGCGCCGAGAACTGATCTGATTACCCGCGGGTATCTCACGCTTGCACTCTAACACGGCGCTTCGCATCGAGCACACTGCTCGCCTTTATCCAACTCCCAGCATTCAGGCAGACAACCGGAACCCAATGGCGACACGAGCGGCGAGACGTGCGGAGTCGCAATTTGTCGGAAAATTAAATTTCTTACAACTTTCTGCCACCCCTTCCACACACAAACACACAAACACACACTCCCTCTATCTCTCTCTCTCTCTCTCTCTTTTCTTTCTCTCGCTCTGCATGCATCTCTCCCTCGCTTCGTTATGCGCTCGGTGCTTCCCTCGGTGAGGGCGTTCGTTTGTCCCTTCCGAGGGAACGTCTTCGTGGAGCTGGCGAAACTTTTCCCTCCC
>KI915047.1:1461732-1471768 GCA_000473445.2 Anopheles farauti | reverse complement strand
CACACAAGCTGGGTGTGTACGTATGTGAGTGCTCACTAGATGATGGAAATGCGCGCGTTCGGAAATACGCAAACACAGACTAGGAAATTCACCGAGCGAATGGGAAACAAAAGCTGGGAGCAGGCGCCCAACAAAGTGAAGAAGATTATGCTAATATTATTTTTATTTCATGTACAAATCAGCTAATTTCGCTCGCTTGCTGCATGAGTGTAGCTGTTAACAAACACAAACACACACACACACACACACACTGATACAAAAACACAATTCACTCTCCCACAGATACACGGCAGCATTTTCAAACAAACCTGAAAAACAAGAGAAAAAGGCGTGTCGGTAGTGCGTTGATTTCTACGCGTTTTTTTTTTCAGATCGCATACAAATGATTCAGTACGGTTTGCTAGATAGAAGGGAGTGCGAGGATACGTTCACTCCATCCCAGCGGAACTTATAATAATTTATTCTTAATTCTTAACACGTAGGCGCATAAGAGGTCCTTTGCCCCGCTAGCAGCATATGTTTTTTTTTTACAATTTGTTGAGTAAAAAAATGCGTGGAACACACACACGCGTGCGCCCATACATTCGACGAACACACACAGTCACAAAAAAGGAAGTCAAAAAAAGAGCGATAGCGAAAGAGTTAACAAAAAACAATAGAAATAGCATGCGAACTTGAAACAATCTAACATCCTAAGCAATATCGAGCAGGATGTGCAACAAATATACCGAGTTTTAAACTGTGTGCGCGTGTGTGTGTACGTGAGCAATGGCAGTGAATGCAGGAGTAATCGTAAGCAACGTAAGCAGCAAAATGAGCCCGCAGTGGGAGGAGAAGTGTGCGTGCGTGTGCGAGCAGGAGTCGGGAGAATGAAGCGTTAGAGCAATTTTGCAGCAGCCATTGTTTTTTCTTCATATAAATATTATTTTTTCTTGTTTTATGTAAAGTACATCCATATCAAAAAGTAATTCGTTTTGATCTCCCATTTTGTTTCGTAAGTCAGTAATGCATCAAGATTATAATTAATTTTAAACTGTGCGGAGAAGCCGACGGCGTGGCAGGTGGGAACTATTCGTAGCCTAGGCGGAAGGACGAGCGAGACTGAGGATTAGGCACGCGAGGGGTGAAGGAGCATAATAGGATACGTGACTATGGTGTATTTCGTTTCTTTTTTCTTCGTTTAGTTTTCATTCATCTTCTGCAAAAGATGGTTGAACGGTCTTTTCTACGGCGATGGAGACATCTGGTTTTCATTTCAGTTTTTTTTGCTTTAAATTCGTTTTTGAAGCCGAGGAGAGATTTAGATACTTTGTCACGGAAACACGTAAAAAATCCTCCGCCGCATCCATCCATAGTTGCGGTCTTCTGTGAAAACCGCGTCAGAAACATAAATGAGAACACAAACCGTAAAGAAATATGCTTTTATCGTAGATCAACTATGCGCAAACTGACACACACACATGTTTATGTATACAAACACAAACTAAACACTAATTAATGTGCACATTTCTACTCGGAACAGAGCAGGTAATTATCAGCGATGCGCGGTAGATAATCAATCATTGAACCTTTTTTGTTTTATATGCTTATTTTTTATTATCTTTTGTAACGATACTATACGTCTTTTTTATTTACCTTTCCCTTCTCTCATCCCTTTATTAGAGATGAATACCGAGGTGCGAAACACCCGCGAGTGTGTGTGTCCTTTTCGAACGTGGCGTGAAAGAAGTGGGAGGTTAGAGCCCAATGTGTAAATAGTTTAAATCGATCGGCTTGGTTTAAAAACACGCAAATAACAAAAAGATAACAACAAAAATAAGTGTGGTTAAGAAAGCAAAAGTTAGACGAGTGGAAGATCGAAAGATAGAGAGCGAGTGAGAGAAACGCTATGAAACATGGCAGCAGCTGTCAGAAAGCGATCGAGCAAAGCACAGTAACAGAGCTATCGTGTATAGTGTCCCAACCACTTCCGTTACCGCGCAGTCGGCTATAAGAGGTTAGGTAATGCAAAATACGAGCAGCCAAGGGATGTATGTTTTTAGCTAAATAAAAACAAAACTAATATAGAGTGTAAGCATATAGTTGATAGCGTGAAGCGAGCGTACATGCGCATCACCGGGTACAAGCCCCTGAAAAACAAAACGTAAAAAGCTTCCGGAGATGGATGTAACAAGGGCAGGGACGCGAGCAGGTCGATTCCCAACTAAAGCAAGTAAGCAAGTCAACCCAGCTGAAATCTATCTATCTAGCGAAAACCTAGCAAGTAAAACGTTCATAAAGCATACCGTAGTGCATATTGCACACTGCGGGCCGTCATCTGACAGCTGCTCGTAAGTAGGCAATCTACGCTACAAAAAGCTTTACCGACGGATGTATTTGCTACGTTTTGCCGAGTATTTGCGTATTTGCGTGGAGCTAGGGTTTCCACCGAATAGCGACTTGTGAACTCATCCATTTCCGTAGGGCGCATACGAGAAACGGCAATGTACAGTGCGTGCTGACGTGATTTCGTCCATTCGATTTTCGAATTCGAAAACGAGACCTTTGTGTGTGTAGATAATTTTGAGCCTCCTTTTTCACTTTCTGTTTTCGACCATTTGGGGAGGCAAGGATATGGATGTATCTTTCCATCTCTCGCTTTCTCTCTTTATCTCTCGCTCTACCGTACCGAGGAAAGGGACTGGAAGATATTCGATTCGAATACAGTTGACGGCGAATGTATATCGTCTTTGTTTGTTCACCAGATAGTTCTCCGACCAGTGTTGTGCCAATATAACTCTGGCCACGCGCACATCTATCTAGTATATGTACTCAGCAGTAGGGTCTGATCCTTTCTTGTCGCTCTGTAGTAGAGGATTCACACGTTAAACGTACAAATAGGGACTATATGCGACTACATACATTGGATCACTTGGATCTTATCAAATAACCAATGAGAGATAATACAAACTCATACAAAAACACCTCTTCCTCTCTCCAGAACCGAATTATGGCAATTGTTCCAGAGGAGAAAATTAAGCTCGTTTTTACTGAAATGTGTCGCTGAAGGGGTGCACAAGCAATAGTAACACGGCAACAAAGCAGCGCGCGAGAGATAGTGAAGGAGGGTTCAAGAAAGAGAGATAGAAAGAGAAAGTACACGCATCAAAATCCCAGCAAATAGTCAACGAAACATACTACAACTTTGTGTAAGATTACGTTAAGCATACATGTAACGGCCATGGCGATGGTGGCAGTAAAAGCAAAACACTTTAACAAGAAAGCAAAACATTACCCGCGATTTAAATACGAAACAAAAGAAACGCCCCAATGTCTACGGTGGACACGTCCAGAGAAGACTTCATGTTTGTTTGTTTTTTGTTTTTTTTTTTTGTAATCGGTAAGACGCAGGATACACAACTTTTCCTCCTTCTTTCTCTCTTTCTCTCTCTATCTCACTGCGCCGTGCGTAATATGGCACAGCTGGGCGGCTGAAGAGGAGAATGAGTAGCAAGAGGAGGAGGAGGTGACCCAAAGGGAGGGGTGACGCGATTTGCGAAACGATATTGGTAGAATGAGAATTTAAGATTAAATTTTAAGCAAGTTAAGTAAAACAAAAAATGCGAAAATCCAATGGAAAAAGGCAAATAAAAGTTGATAAACCCAATCGTTCCGCGTGTGGTGTCTATTCGGTTGTTTGTATCTGCATGAAGCATATACATATTTGCATATTCGAAGTATCCCAAATAGCCTTCATGTGGTCAGCTCGCTCTATATTTTTCATTGCCCGTGATAAGGTGCATCGCTAAGCGTTGCTCGATGGTGAACACATCTGTTGTGTAGGTTCTTCAACGCAGCCTATAGAGGGCGCCACGGTACACCTACGCAAACGTCACCGAATCGTGGATGCTGTTTAACACACGCTCGCAGGGCGCACTCATCGTCAGCTGATTCGGGTTTCTTTGTCCGTGGTATTTCTATCGCAAGTACGTATGGTGCGGTGCGTGGTTTGTGTGGACCAACGACAACCAGCGGTTGATTAGATTAGACCGGAGCACATCTATCATCTATTGTGTGTATCCGAGCGGTTGGAGTGGGCTGCATTTTGGCTGTAATTGGTTCAGGTATGTTATGTTGTGTAGCTGCATCACGCTCCCTCCGCCTCGCGTTTGTTCGCGGTTGAGCACAGCCGACCATATCGCTTGTGTCTGCCAGTCGAGTGGAGGGTGTGTGAGCTTAATTTAGAGTGTTTGATAACGCGCGCGATGTCAGTGCCCAGTGCATTGTTCTACAAAGTGTGTGTCTGTTGTACACTTATGCGTTCATTTTCTCTAATTACTGCCAGCGAACCGTACGCACTGAGAAGAATGGTGGCCAAACGGCAGCTGTTTCTGATGTCATCTTCGGCCGTGCACGGGTACAGCTACCTGGAGCATGTCGAGAAGGATCTGCCCGCCTTCCTGAAAAGGTAACGCTGTTCAATAAGCTTGAAAACACTAGTTGACACGATCATCTTTCCCTCAACAGTCACGGCGTTTCCCAGGTGTTGTTCGTACCGTACGCCCTCACCGATCACGATGCGTACACGGCCAAGGTTGGAAGTGTGCTACAACGCTGGGGTTTTACCTGCAGTGGCCTGCACACCTATCCCGATCCGGTAGCGGCTGTACGAGCCGCCCAGCTCATCTACATCGGCGGTGGCAACACTTTCCTGCTGCTGCGCACCCTGTACGAGGAGCAGCTGCTGCAGCCGATCCGGGAGCAGGTACTGGAACGGGGCGTCCCGTACGTCGGCAGTTCGGCCGGTACGAACGTCGCCACCCGGAGCATCCAGACTACGAACGATATGCCGATCGTGCACACGCCCAGCTTCGATGCGCTAGCGCTCGTGCCTTTCAACATTAACCCGCACTACGTGGAGCCGGAACCGGGTAGCACGCACATGGGAGAGACACGCGAGGATCGCATCAATCAGTTCCACCAGCTGAATGGGGCCCCGGTGTTGGGGATGCGCGAGGGTTCGACCTTGCTCGTCGACGGTGACCGAGCAACGCTACAGGGCCAGACCCGGGCACGGTTATTCCGGAAAGAGCAGGCCCCGATCGAGTACGCACCGGGAGATGATTTGAGCTTCCTGTTACGGGAGGATGCATAGAGGGTTGAGGACACTTTCGATGAAGAGATTAAAGGTTCATTGTTTTCTTGATTGATAAAGAGGGGTGGCATATAGAAATTTGATAGCAACTAACTGCGTGAGATCGACTGATGCAATACAATTTTTGGCAAGAATGAGTTGTGCTTGCCTTTCGCTTATATCCGGAACGCGTAAAACAGATGATGAACTATTTATCGATACTATCCCATTAAAAACTATTCTGCAATCGATTTGTTAAGGATTTTACCATGGGTAATTTTACTGTTCACGATACCAAAAAGAACACAACTGCCCAAATAAAGTTGAATGAATTGAATAAAGCGCTGTGGAACCGAATTTTGCAATAAACTGTACGATTGAAAACAAAACAAATGCGACCATTGTGCGCTGTCATGAAGCGAATGACAGCTGTCAAATTTGTTTTCCCGCTGCATCGAATTGTTTACCCGCGCTTTTTAACGTTTTTTTTTATTGAATGGGTTATGCAGAACAAGTGTTTGTACCGGCCAGAGCTGAACGCTTGTGCCGGCTTAATTTCGGTTTGTCGAGAAGGAAGGGTTCGGGCCCGGTGTACACGACAGGATGTGGTAAGAACGATCAAGTGGCCATCAGGAGCACATTCACACGGCATTTATTTCCCCCACAGGAGACCAGCACGTGCCGGATGTTTTGGTGGCAGGCGGAATAAACAATCGTGGCTGAGGTAGGATCGCAGGAGGATCGGGAAGGGGCGCACCGAACGACGGATCCGATAAGTGTCTGCATGCACGATGAGGAGTCTCGGGATGAGCTCTCTTAAGCGTTTCCTAACATGCGGTCCCAAGCAGGCGTTGGTGGATAGAGAAGCCCGAATGTTGCATGCGCGTCCGCCTCACGTAATACGGCCGAATCCACAGTGTTCCGTTCCGGAGCGGTGCGTTATTCTATTCTAGCCGCAGGGCGTACCTTTTTGTATGAGTGCACACTCTGCAGCAAGTGCAGCAAACGTAACAACGACGTGCTCGTCATGTCTCGCTGCCGGCGGCACCTCCAGCTCGCTGATGCTGTAACAGGTTCGCCCCCCGGAGCTCGTGAGAGACGACGGGCGCGATGGCAAGGTGGTTGAGCCATGCGCGCAAAATGGTATATCACGAACGCTATGCCGCAGTCGTACCGTGCAGTCCGTATCCAACGCGTCGCGTGTGCTCCGAAACCGCCTCGTATTCGGTCGTGATTTCATTTGGAATATTTTTGCCTTACAATATCGTCCCATTTGGTGTGTTTTATTATGGTACTGTGGATTAATGTGTTTTTGTAGCTTTTATGCACGGGCACTTAGCAAACACGCGTTAAAACGTTGATTGATTCTTCCTTTCGCGATATTCGCGCAACGAGCCGTGACCGGTTTTGAGCGGCTAGGGTTTCCCTTGAACTTGTTATCCCTCCGTTGCGCGGAAGAAGAGCGCACATAGAAAGAGCAAAAACCGTGTAAATTGTGATAACTAGACGAGCGCGCGCGCCTCGGAGTGGTTAGAACTGTTTGACAGTAATTTGTCGGCACTAATTAATCTTAGCGAGTGGAGATAATCGCAGTGTATATGTTTCGTATGAATACGGTGACGACAGCATGACGACCTGCTGCACGTGTGGTCGGTGATAAATAAGAGGTAAACGTCTTGCAAAAAGCAATGGTGGGCAGTGTTAATTAAAATTTTTGGATTGAATTTTTGGATTGATTGCCTCCAAGAATAAGAGTGTTAAACCATAAAGCTGGCCATTGTAACATGTAGTGCCTTGCCGCGGCTGAGCGAGCCAGCCAGCCGGCCTACACAGTTTACGATCGTGTCCCTGACCGTGACCATTACGATTGCCCCGGTCAAGCCGGTTGGTTGTGTATTTATTTTCCATGCAAAGCTGCCACAGCTGCTGTGGCTTTTCTGTCGTTTTCTTCACGCGCTGCGCGCTCCCTTGAAAAGCTGTTCACACATGCGCGCAAATGGCTGTGGCTCTACTCATTAGTACCATTTTGCCGTGCGGTGAGCCACGAGCCTCTCCCACCTCTCGGTTCAAGAGCAACATGCTTGAGCGTGTACTGCACCAGCCGACGGTCAGCAGCAAACGGCTTCCTTTTCCGGTTGACCTCCTATGCTCGGAAGCTTGGAATGTTTGTCTAGTTCTAGCTCATGCTTGAATTCGTGGTAAGAGAGTAAAAATGGCGAGAGTAAACTTGGCGCCACAAGACATCTGATACTTTCTTTAATTTAAAAGAGTGTTCGTATCAGATATCAACCTTGTTCTGCTCAAACTTCTTTAGCATAAAAGCAGCATCGTGTGAGCTAAAAAGCGCTGTTCAGAATCTTTTTTCGTTTTTAAACGCTTTTTTCCCCTGGGTGTTACCACGTGAGTGTCACATGCACGTGCACCAGTTTATTTTGCAGTTCTGCTCCAGCTCTCGGAGCAAGCAGACTGCGCTGCTAACTTGGGAGGGAGGAAGTGGCGGTGGTCTTCCTTGGGTATTGCACTGCTACCTCTACTCCAACAGTAAACAGTGAATGGGGCGCGATATGATGGCGAACGATGACGATGACAACCGTATTGCGCACGAGGAAGGTGATTGTAATTCCGGTTTTGCGTTTATTTTTCATTTTTCATGTACTCTCCGTAGGCGTTTTTTCCTGCTGCTCCGTTGTTGCAGCAATTGTGCAAATCCGTCCCATTCCCCGTATCGCTGCAAACAAATGGCTCAGTGCCGGTAAAAACAAAACAAAAAGGCGTCAAGTCAAACTCCTTTTTGCTCTAAGATCGAGACATGAGTTGGAGATATTTAACCCGCTGAATAGTCTGACTGACGTAATTGCTAAAGGCGAATGACACTATTATAGCGTAGAGGACAGGACGCCCAAATTTGTTGATGTTCCGTAGAAATATTATAACCTTTACTCAAAATATTTTTCTTGTTCTATTACCACAAATTAATCAAAATGCTTTTCCCATTTTCCATTCGCAGGACCATGTGCCGGACGCCTTGTTGCCGTGACGAAGCAACCAATTAGCTTCTCCTGTTTTTGTTTGTGGCGACCATGAAGTGGAGGCTGACCCACCGGAGAGGCATGGCCTACATTAGTGAGGTTAGCTTTAGCGTTTAGGCTGGTAGATGCGCCAATTAACTAACAAATTCGGTTCTAGGATAAGGCTTATTAGGAATAACGATAACAATGCGACGAACGATCCTCCTCCGGGCAATAGACTAAACATTATCAAGTCTGTTTTTCTCCGCAATTTAATTTCTTTCCATTTTCAAATTAGCTTAGTCTCCGTTGTTGATGCTTTTCTCATCATAAATAGACACAACAACAGCGTGCCGGGCACAGTGCAAATATAAACAGGTACTCGTGGCATACCACTTTACATAATTAAAATTACGGTTTTTTTTTGTCTAATTTTGAAATATTTCGAACCTCTACGGTTCCTGAGTTTTTTCGCCACCAAAAGGGCTTCAAAACAGAATAATTCTATAAAAAACTAACACATTGTACGAATCAAGTGTGCTTGCTTTCTGTGCTCGCGTGAGCTGTGTTGGATTCATTTCTTGTCCAGAAACGTCGCACGCACCGTAGATAGGATGCGCAGAATTATTCTAGATATAATTATTGTTACCTTTAAGAAATTTAGAGTCACCCTCGATGTGGTGATACTAAATCAAATTAGCTAGTTAAATGTTGGTTTAATTATTGTTGCGAATTTATGGTTTTAGATGTTGAGATATGAAATAAGTAGGAAAGTATTAACTTCAATAATAATTATGAATATTCACACCCGCTAGAATCGTCTGTTCCGGGTGCGACTGGAAAACCCACATTAATGCCAGTTTAAAACCTGGTTTGACATACGACACAAACATGTGCACGCGCGGATGGCGCTTGTAATCGAAAACCACTCGGACACATAGTAGACAAATAATTTACCTTTATTTCATTGAACACATCGGAGTATTGTTATTTCTACGGCAGCAGCCTTTTCTCTCCTTACCGAGTGCACAACAGATTTTACTACTGTCCTCCTCCTCCTTCCTTAATATTTTTCTGTTACTGCTACTGCTGCGGTGTTTACTTAAAACTGATTGTGTTTTTTCAATTAACGACGTTTTTACAATGCTTTCGCTAATGGTATTTTGAACATATGACACACAGCTCTTTCCCTCCCTCTGTTCCTCTGAGAATGAAGCACAATCAAATAAAGATGGAAACGAAGAACGACTACAGCGCTCTCAAACCCGCATTAGGTGGTGTTGCCGGCTGCTTGTCGCAACAGAACGTAGATTTTCTCCTTTATCCATTCCTTGTTGTACGGCGCGTAGGTGTTGGTGGACTTTTGGTACACGAGGCAGCTAAGATCAATGAGCTGTTTTAGGAGAAGAGTTAGAATCGGATCGTTGTAATACTGAAGCCTCTAGCTAAAAATTTGGTGTAGCTCTTAAGGGAACTTTTACCTGATCGACAAAGTCGAATAGCTGGCTGATGTCGTAGGTGATGGTCGGAGTATTTGGGTTGCGTCGCTTCAACTGCTCCTCGTAGATTTTACATACGCCTTCCATGCACTCGTTAACGCTTTCATAGTCGCTGTAGGTGCGCGTTTCCGGATGTTGTCCCGGCTGCACCAGCAGGATTGTATGAGACATGACGCGACCTACGGTTGGTGAAAAAAACGATTGAATTTCGTAAGTTAATCCAAAAAAAGTATCCGAAAAAGCGTCAGCCTGCCAAGAGTCCATACAGGTCTTTCGGGAATTGACCGGAAAATTCGCGAAATGTAACATAAACAATATTAAGGACGCGTTGCATCTCGCTCACTCATTAGAACAGGCACGTATACAACCGCACCACTTACCTCGTGCCTATGGAAACGCCGAAATTGATTGGGCAA
>KI915047.1:1434962-1450807 GCA_000473445.2 Anopheles farauti | reverse complement strand
GAACAGGCACGTATACAACCGCACCACTTACCTCGTGCCTATGGAAACGCCGAAATTGATTGGGCAAGTGTTGATGCTGTGTGGGATTTGATTGCAGAAACCGCTGGACGGTTGCTGAGCTTCGGATCGTTAACTAATTATTCTCAAAAACCGATAATGTTTAGTTTTATCTTGCAACGATATCATAGAAACGCTTTCACTATCGCTTTGTTGCTCTGGCACCGTACCGATGCTCGTTCGCACATACACACACGTACTCGCTGACAAACCAATCGTCACAAATGAAGACACGTACGCCCTCTAGCGGCATCAGATGAAAGCTGATGTGCATAAAGTGACAAAAAATCTATATTTTTTGCCAGAAATTTGAAAAAAAGGAAAAATTGATTTTTTAATTCCCCTGCTCTAAAGATTACACACAAATCAACAACATCTTGGATAAATATGTTACTGTTTTCGAGTAGTGAAACATTGGAAATTTGATTTTAGTGCTTTTTATTTCTATATGTTTTCTGTATAAAATTCTTCACTTTTGAGATTCCAAATAGAATTTGAAGGACTGTTCACTGAAATCTGCCCGGTATGTCCAAACATGGGCGAATTGAGGTAAACCACCCAGAGCGCTGAGCGATCTTGAAAACAAACAAAATAACCGACGAGTGAGTGAATCATCATCGACGCGTACAGCGAGGTGGGAGCGTAGCGTCTATGAAGCATAATACGATCATTGGCTTGACACGACCGCGGTACAGAACGGCAGAGCAAGCAAAACAACAGACAAACACGATTCAGTGGAGCGAAGCACACATGTTCGGAGGGTGGGCACACACCCGCCACACTCACTCAAACCAACGCAAGATCCATCCGGTTCCATCTTTTCTGTCGCGACTGAGCGGGACCCACTCCACACGGTATCCCGCTCCGGTCCGTGCTAACCTACTTACGGGACGCCATACCCCACCGGACGCCTCGTTACGCCATATTCTCAGCTCGTACCGTTCCACCACGTGCGAGAAGAGAACGGATACCCGAAACCATCGCGCGAATCTACCGGCTTGGAACCTGCGCACGGCCGGGCGAGATACCCAGTGTTGCCGTTGCGCCGTTGCGGCAAAGACCTAACCACAGCGGAGATCGCGAGCGTGCGAGATCCAATCGCGATCAGCAGGCACCCTTCCCCAGATCGGTGTTTCGGTCGGTTTGTTTTGCGCGGCTTTCGTGTTTCCGCGCTCCGGACGTGTGCTGATGAAGTTCTCAATCGTGTGAAGAGGCGAAGGTGAAAGCTCTGAATGGTCAAATCTTTTCCCTCGGGAGCACCTTCCCCTGCTCGATCAATCCTAACCTCAACCTCAAGGAGTTGATGGCTCCGCCAGCAAAACTCCAATCAACCGCAGGTCAAACTCTTCCGACCGGATGCGTCGTGGTCAGCGGCGACCTCTACAGAAGATCTCGCCCCAAACCAACCCCCCCCCCTCCCTCCCTCCCTCCCCCAAGCGCATACTAACGCGAAGTATCCCGTTATCTACGCGGAAAACTCCAAGCGCAAGTGGTGCCGCTTCGGGCTGCCACTGCTCGTCTGGTTTGTCGCGTTGCGGATCTAATTTGTGCGTTTTTTTATTGATACTCCCCCTACCCCTATTTCTCTTCCACGCGTGTGTGTGTGTGTGCGTGCGCCCCAGCTCCCCAGCTAGCGAGGGTGGGTGACAACTAGTGTAATGGCGTGCGGTGCGGTTGACGTGTTTGTTTTTCCGCAGCTTGATTGTTTGCGGTGTAGTTATTGTTTTTGTGTTTTTCGTTTTGTTGCTTTAATGTGCCCCGACGAAACGCGGTTTGTTTCGATCTAAATTTTTATAGCACGCGCGCCGAGCCGTGTTTGTGTATTTAAGTGTGTGCGTGTGTGTGTGTGCGAGGGTCACTGTCCGTAAGAATACAAGGAGAAACCGTGCGAATGTCGTTCCGAGCGAGACTGGTACGCTCATCCCAACCCGAAAGGTAACGGTTTATGCAAATGGCATCGCATACGTAATCGATTACAAATGAAAACAAAACAGAAAAAAAGAACAGATAAAGAGAGAGAGAGAGAGAGAGAGAGAGAGTAAGAGGGAGGGAGAACAAGAACGAAGGCTTAAGATGGAGAAGAGACTTAAGCTGGCCGGGAGAACCGCAAATGGCAACAGCATCCAGACCAGATATGAGAACCTACTGGATTTGGAAATACCCCAAATGTCGGACGTCCCAACCAGATGCTTTGTTCCAACGCGACGTTCCACGTCTCCTGGTCCGTGGAGACATTCGGTACGCGTGTACACCATTACGCCGGGCTATTTCTGTCGCACGAAATAGTTTCTACCGAAACGATGCCAACTGCTGCTCCTACGCGGTTGGTGTATTCTTTTCCCGACCGGCTTCCCGCCCTCGGCTCCGGTCGCTGGTGCCTAACGAAATCGTGTCCGGTCTTTTATTGGACGGCAAGCGTCGGGTTCCAATCAGGAGCTTGTTTGGCGTGCTTGCGATGTACTTTTTTGTTGTTGTCGTTCTGTTTGCGTTACCTGAACCAAATATCCTAGGCCTAGTGCGCGTTACTTACGTTACCGTCGTTGTAATTTCAGATGCCGTACAGCAATGGCGCCACACTGCGGTTTCTCATACCGGCGATGCTGCGCGGCAGCCAGCAGAACGTCTGCAGCATAACGCGCGTCTCGATCAGCTCCGACTCCGTCTACTACGACGATTCGGACGACTCCGGCGGCATCTCGAGCGTGATCCCGATCGCGTACCGGCCGGTCGGCAGCACCACCGACGACGAGTCGATGGACGGGGACAGGCGCAGGTGAGTCAGATATCTCCTTACCGACATTCTTTCCACGATGGCGTGCTCGAACTTGAAGCTCCTCACTGAGGACACTAGGTTTCGTTGGGATTTGGGATGTTTTTGCTTACCTTTCAGTATTACCACCTTTGCTACATGGAAAACAGTGTCCGGTCTTTTATTGGACGGCAAGCGTCGGGTTCCAATCAGGAGCTTGTTAGTCTCTGCGACCTGCCTCTTCTGCGACCACTACTCGCGAAGATCTGAACATGTGAAGCAGCTCAGGAACACAATAATAAAAGTTGTTAGCGTCTGTCAACGCAGGTCTACTCTGACTGCCATCCATACGCTGCCCTCACACGTTTGTTTGATCTGCAATAGCTTTATTTCTGATCGAAGCAGTCAAACACGACAGCAACGGGCAGAAGCCCATGATGTCATTGTGTTGATTAAAATTTCGCCTGTCACTAAGCGCACCCGGTCAGTTTTTGCTTTTGCTGACGTCCACCGCCAGGAGCGAGGTGGAGGGTGTTGCAACTAAAAATAATGCCACATGTTGTCCTCGTATCCGTCCACTTGCACGCGTACCGTACGCGTTCCATCAACGGGGAGGGTTGGAGTGGACATCAGTGGAGGTTTTGGCTCGCTCGGTCCTGCTCGGTCTGGATGTCCGCGAGCACCAGCGGACACGTAATTGGCTTCCGTTTTTTTTTACATTGCTTGCGATTTTTTTCTCTTGCAATGTGCGATTTGTTTTATGCGCCTGTTGGTGTCCAAGACGGTGAGACCAACTCGTTTGGTTAACTCGTGCCGATAGAACAGGAAAGAACGTAGGGAAGTTCCGGTTCAAGGCATCGACATTCGCAAATTTGATTCTGAGATGCACTGAGATGCAAATGTGATTCGCAAGAATAAAAATAAAATTAAAAAAAAGGTTGAAACGATATGCTTGAAAACGCACATTAAATAATCAATTTTAAATAATGGTTCTATTGTGTGTTCGGAGAACGCTCTTCACGCCCGAATGTATGCAAACAGCAAATAAACCTTTTTATTCTCTTAAGGCTTGGGTAGAGGTATTTTTTGTTGCCTCTCTCGTGAACCACGGTTACAAAATCCATCAGGGAAATAGATGCTGCTGGTCTAAACAAATGAAAATCTTCTGTTGAGGACAAACATCTTTATTCGTCTAATTGGCTGGCTCGGAAATAGAACTCCCGAAGCAACCGGCAGCGGAACAGACCACCTAAAGCAAGGAACCATTCCGTGACGAAATGAGACAGTACGGTGAAGAGGAATCTACAATTGCATAAACATCGCATCGCGTGGAGCGCGCAGAGCAACCGGAAACATTTGCACGAGGAAATTGTACTGGCACAAAAACTAATTTATTTCTGTGATGCAAAAAAAATACAAAACAAAATTAAACTAAAAACACAAAACACCAGGTAGCACTAATGAAGTACGCTCGAGTCGCTCGGCGCTCGTGTCGCCTGCATGCAATCAACGGCCAGGAAGGTAACATCCCGTCTACTCTCTCCGTGTCAGTTGATGCAATGAGATGAAAATTTACATTAAAATCCGTTCGCGGTTGGCCGAGCGGCTGGCGGCGAATGTAATTAGCACCGACGGGGCCGCCGGTGAGCCGAAGACACGCTGCGGGTGAAAATTGCAATCATCATTTCTGCGATATTGGCAATCATTTTCTGCGATGCTCAACCAATTTCGCGTGTCGATCAGATTCGGGTGCCAAATACTAGCGGCAAGTTGGGAGTCGTAGCTCAAATATATCGTTTCGTGAGCTGAAATATAAATTTAGTTTTCAAAACACGCCTAAAGGTAGACAAACCATCGTCAAAGTGATTAAAAATGTATATATTCGCTCAATTACTTAGAACAACGTCATTAATGATGCCCATTGCCTATGTTTAGGCACAATAAATTTGCGTTTATTATTGTCGTATCAAATTTTGTCAATCAATGTTGTTTTTCGCATTCTCGCTACCGGAAAATTCTAATTGTTTATTTGTCTGCTTGTTCGCTGGCTTGTTTTGCCTGCATTGTGTGCGATATAATTGGTTGCACTTTTTCGTGAGCGCTCGCTCCGTTCCCGGTAATATTGAAGCTAATGGATCAAATCAAAACAAGTTTTGAAGGGACCATTTTCTTACCTGCATTTCGCTTGCTTGGATTGGATTGCGTCGTTCGCCTGCGGGCGAAAGAATTTAACTTGATTAACCACGCGCGACGCGCGGGCTCCCTGGCTTTCCCCCGTGGGGCTGCCCGCCGGTGATCGATTGGGAAATCGGGCCCAGCCCCAAGAGCGGGAAGCAAAAAACGGCGGGTGCTTTTTCCCTAATGAAACTTACGCAACGGCGCGCGGCAGGCAAATCGTGTGTCGCCAAGGGCACCCGATTTTAATGGGCGAGAAGAGGGAAAACGAAGACATTTTAAAACAGCCCACTAATGAAGAGCCGGACCTAATTGGCGGCGTCGGTTCGGTGCCTGGAGACGGCCGCCCGGTCGGACACACAGTTTGCCGACGGTGAACCGGAACGTTTGTCTTACCTCGGACGGGCCTGCGCCTGCAGCTAGGCAAATTGCTGCTGTTTGTTTACGCTTTTCCCGTTTCTCGGTGGGAAATTAAGTGGCTTTATTTGTGCGTTTGGTGTGTGGGTGTAGGTGAGTGTGCGCGAGTGTGAGGCTGTGCAAACATGGATCCTCAATCGGAGTCTTCCGCTGCTGCTGCTGCTGCTGGAACTTCAAGATGTCCTACCGATTTGCCCAAGAACGCTCAAGATCCACCGGTGGATGACGTTTCGGTGGGCGAAAGTGAACCGAATGCTGACGCGAGTGGATGCGACAGTGATGCCAGCGGCTACGACAGTGATAGTGGGGAATCTGGAAGCGGCAGCGGCAGCAGTAGTAACTTGTCCGATCTTCAACTGGCTGTCGGTGATGTGAATATTATTATCGAGCCGGGGTAAGCGCGTCAAGCAGTATGATCAAAAGCGAACAATTCACACTCGAGCAGTTAAGCAAAAAAAGCCCCAAAAATATGAAACGTAGTTGAGAAGTAAGACAGAAAACAAGGGAATAAAAAAGCATAAACGAAAGAGCAAAAGCGAAGGAGAAAACAATTATTGTTGTAAAACACACTATCAATCACCCTAGAAAAAGTCCCATCTAAAAGTGTTATGGAA
The DNA here is from genome assembly GCA_000473445.2 of Anopheles farauti. Taxonomy (NCBI): domain Eukaryota; kingdom Metazoa; phylum Arthropoda; class Insecta; order Diptera; family Culicidae; genus Anopheles; species Anopheles farauti. The sequence continues at coordinate 1,444,795 of KI915047.1, read as the reverse complement.
AGGAAAACAGAACCCCCTCAACCTCTTCCTCCTCACCGCAAAAACTCATCATACCCACCAATGAGGAAGTCACGCCAAGCAAACGTTCACAATCATTCCACTGGCGGAATTAAAAGCCCGAAAGCGGAAACAAAAGCCACCAGGGTCAAGGTTGCCGGATGCTGCTTGTTTGCGATAGCCGGATATCGAACCCTTTAGCATTCCTCGTGACTTGAACGCGCCGGATGCAGGGAAAACAAGGGAAAACAAGGAAAAACAAGGAAAAACAAGGGAAATAAACTCATGATTTAAGTTGGAAACCTGCGAGGCGAGGCTTCAGAGTTGGCAGCTAATGAAGATAATAAATAACTCTAAATAGGAACAGAAACAAGATTGATTTATTTAAGTTGCGAAAACTAGAATATCGAAACATTGCACTGCATGTTGCATACCTTTTGGCGTTGAGGTACCAAACCAGTGGACCGCGTGTAGCGTAATAATTAATCGAAAAGAGCAGCATAATACTCCGTTACTAGTAATACTCCGTTTAGCGACAAAGTACAAAGTTTAATTAGTTCTGGAACGCGTTGTTCGATTTTATTCACTGATATTAGTTTTTACGCCGCTATCGCCGGTGCATCCATCAACTCGGCTAAATAACGATACACAGAGAGAAAGGGAGGGAACGATAAAAAGAGGGAAAGACACTGAGTGAGAGTTGCCGTCGGAAATGGGTCCTGGATCGTGAGGCTAATCGAATTACCCGCCGGCTTCCGTCTCGTGAGCGAGAACCCACGGCGGGTGAGCGAGAAATGCATCTGCTACTGCGCAGCAGCTGGCGCAGCCGTCCGCCGGAAGCCTTCTAAGGCTTCCACGCGTAGTTTACCTGAGCGTTCGGGCGACGTTTGCACAGTCAATCGGTTCGCAGCCACCCATCGACTCGGTTCAGGTGCTTTCGTCAAACGCCACCGCGGTTCTGATAACGAACTTTGTTCTAGGACGAGAGAAAGGGAGTGAGTGTGAGAGAGAGAGAGGGGGAGAAAGAGATAGGAAAACAGCAAACAGAAAAAATCACCTCACCCAATCAACTTCCGCGGGCTGTGTGGGTGTGGATGGTGTTAGAAAAAAAAAGTGCGTGAAAGAACGTGTGCTAGTTTGTTCGACTTCAACCAAACCAACTCAATTTCGCACCGGCTACAACCAAAAACAGAAAAGAAAAACCCCAAAACAGAACATTGCCCACCAATAAACGCGTGTCGAATGTGCGCCTAAATGCACGCAATCGCTTGTCGCTAGTGTATTTCACGCTTGGACGTAGTCACCCTGAGCCCCTTCCTCAATCGCTCGCTCGCTCGCTAAGCTAACGGCTCCAGATGTCCGTTTTTAGGCGCGTTCCACCCTCAAGCATCCTGCACCCAACCACTCCACCAACCCCCGGCTCCGACATGGCGGTCTGTTCGTGCGCGCTGCTGATCGTCACGATTTTGGGGATCGTTGTGATCGCACTGCTGCTGCTGTGTCTGATCTTGAAGGATAGCGCGCGCGAGCATCCCCTCCGCAGCCCGGCCGCCACCCCGGTCCAGGTGCGGGGACGCCAGCTGCCACGCGTCCCGCACCGCTTCAATTCCCACGCGTATGACACGCCCGACGTAGGCGCGCTGTAGGTAGATTGAGGCTTTGGGGAAGCTCGCGGCTGATGGGAAGTGTTTCAGAGTTTTGTTTTGCAGAAATATCGGTAGAGAGCAGACGCGCGGGCTAGCGGTGATATCTGGTTCGAGGTGAAACGAACGCTTGCGATCATACGCGCTCCGGGAAGGTGGAGAAGTTGGCTTGTTGAAAGCAGGACAATTCTAATCGATCGTATTCGTTGTGCTGTCACCGTTTGTCCGTCCGTGTCGCTTGTGCGCGTTGCCTGTGTGTTGCGTGTGACGTGCCTGCGCGTGTGTGTTTGTTTTGCTTTGTGCTGCCGCGTTCGCAGTCAGCCTCCCTCACCAACACCGGACTCGTGGTCGGTGGACATCGCGACCGCCTCGCCGGACGAGTTTGAGTACGACAACTTCACGGACGACGAGGACGAGGACGAAAGCGTCGCCGCCGCCGCCGCCGTCGCCGGGACCGATCCGTCCGGAGCTCGACGCCGGAAACCACCACCACCACCATCGTCCCCGTTCGACTTCGGTGGGTTCGCCGCCCCGCTCAAAAGCGTTAAGGTGTCGTCCGCGGCGACCAACCGGCCGCAGAAGAAGAAGAAGAAGGAGAAGGGCGCGGCGGTGGAGCCGGCGGGGGGCCTGAGCGTAATTCGATTAGTGCCAGCGTCGGTCGACATCTTCCAGACGCTGCTCGACCTCGGTCCGGCGGTACCGCGCAGCCGAAGCTCGTCGACCGGGAACGGCACGGTGAACGGAGCAGCTGTTCCGAGCGGCCTCGGGATGCCCACGCCGACGGAGGAGCTGGCCGCCGGGAGCGGTGGGGATGGGGGAGGCCCATCCGGGGGCGAGGACGGTGCGGTCGGTCGACCGATGGCGTCCCTAGCCGTGCCCGAGCTAACGACCGACGACGATCAGACGAGCGACGAGCTGGAGGATGACGCGGAGGACGCTGCCGAAGATCTGGAAACCGAGCAAGCGGGGTAAGTGCCTGTGAGTGGGAGTCAGCTCGGCTCGAACAATTCGTCCGCCATCTCGCTGGGGAGATTGGAACGTCCATGTTTGGGAAGGTCCTGGGTCGTTGAAGTTGTTGGGTGGAGAACTCGGAATATCTCCTCAAGAGGTTTCCAAAGTTGCCTGAGCACATTTGATGCTTCCGGCTATGTCTTGCCCCTTCAAGTGCTTGAGTCTGTTACCGTTCGGAAATATAGACTCATCGTCAAAGCGTTCAAGAACAGTCTCGGTCAGTCGCAAACTCACTTTTGGGGAGAAATTTTAGGTTAGCTCATCAAAACCGATGCCTGTAGTCGAAATCTACTTGGTCCTGAAGATCATTGCCGGAAATTTGAAGGGACGTTAAGTTTTAGGTTATGTTTCTGGAGCCCTCCCTTGAGCTACTCTTACACACGCTCCTGTAGCCGAAATCTACTTGGTCCTGAAGATCCTCGCCAAGTATACAAACCACCTTTCCGACGCGTTTACTTGCGTACGGATTCACTTCGCTCGCGGTTTCACGTGCGGCACGTGTCGGTAACACACTTTCCCCGCCTCGAAGGACCTTGTGCGGTGTGTTTTTGGAAGCCTCAAGCGGCTTTCGTGCCCGAAATCCAATTTGCCACCGATGCTCTCGTTTCAAGAAGGCAGCAATTGGAGGAGGTCCAATTCAAACGGTCGCTTCTTTCCGCTGATCCAATTACTTCGAGCGGCCATTGGTTCGTTGCACTTTGCGACAGTCGAAAATAGTGCAACAGTGTGCATAGTTTGTGAAACTCCCTCCTTCCCTCCCCATCACCGCGGGGCTCGGGCATTTGGGTGGCTTCGTGCGTGCCGTTCGTGGATAGCTAGGCTGGGTTCGAAGGACCAAGTTTTGTGTTACCGCCACGAAAGACCGATGTTCTGGTGGTTCCGATCTTCATACGGTCGTCACAAACACCTGATGGACACTGTTCACACTTTCTTTTTCTTTCTCTCTCTCTCTCTCTCTCTCTCTCTTTCGGTTTCGCCCAACTTCTAGATTGCTCAACCTGGCACGGCTCGGTTGTCGCGTCCAGTTCGACAGCACCGTGGTCGATAATGAGCGTGGTGTCGGTGCGGACGGTTCCGGTGCAGGGCCTTCCGGTGGGGCCAGAATGTGAGTGTAGTGACGGCCGCAGTCACAACCGCTTGTCAGCGCGTATGCCACAACCCGTGCAGAATTTAGGCCCCCCTCCTCTCCCTAAAGCTCATTTATGCAACGGTCCTGCTTCATCTTCACCGAAAACAAAAAAAAAAACAAAAGAAAAAACACGCAGATCCGCAAATTTGGAACTGGCTTTGGAGATGGCATTAGCGGCTTCCTTTGCGCCCGACGAAAGATTTGAACACTGGTAAAGGAGACGAAATTACGGCACGGTTTTTTGGGGCCCGTTCGTAGAACTCACCACCGCGTAGTGAAGCCCCACAGCATCTGCGCACTGTGGACATTTGAAAAAAGGGCAGATTTGTATCCCATAATGTTGTTCGATGTATCCTCGAACCTGAAACACAAAAAATACCCACACAAATTGGGATGAAAAATTGGAAGCATATTTAAAACCATTAGTAGAAATAAACATATATATTCCAATCTTGCCACTAGCTGCTATTGTGCCAATTGCATACTTGTAGGCTGACGAGGCACCATCACGCCCAAATGTTAACCAATCCGCTCAGCACAAAATATTTATTGGACCTGTTAATGGATGTAATGAATGTTTCAATGTAAATCTATACAAATACCATAATCTATAATTGTTATTTGAATAATTTTATTACGTGGGCGAGGATTACCGCCTTACCCCATAAACCACCGGATCCACATTCGTTTTTCTCAGTATCCAAATTTGCCATTAATTATTTTTCTCTTATTACTAACGATCAGCTTGCCCATTTTGTTTACTTGTTTTAGATCAAAACAATGAAATAATTATGAAATTAATTTTTATACATTTTTTATTGGTATTGAGGTATTTTGCTCTATAACTTTTGATAACTTAATTTTTTACCGATTCTGCTTTTCCATTTTATCAATTGAATTATTAACATGAAATATGCCAAACATGATAACCAATGAAACGTGCTTGATAAAAGCCGTATATATCACATCATTAGAAATTGTGTAGATGTCGGTCAACAAAGTGTTAAAATTGTAATTGCAGTGAATAAATACACGCTTTTCGGCATTCTGTAGGAACTAGACGTAAAGATAAAGGGCTAATTTTTATTCCTGTCACTTCATGTTATCGAAAGAAATTTGAACTTGTGGGTTTGAGTTTTTGTTTTTTAGATTCATATCCATTACAGTCGGGCATCGCATTTTTTTGAATGGTATAACTGTAATGTATAGAATTTTAATATTTTTTTTTGTGTTTTCTTTCTTATTCCAGAGCTGAGTAAGTAATTGAAAGTACTCATATTTGATAAGGAGCATCGCGTTATGGTTTGATCACGATTGTGTGCGGTCACAAAAAAGGCGTTCATGGCAATCATAGTAAGTAGAACCAATGTTTACTTTTAATGCGCGCTAAAGTGGTTTTTGCGTCTGACGCTCGATACCCGCCGTCATCTCGCAGGTAAAACCACTACATGCGTGTAATTTCCTTTTCAAGCGAGTATAATTTGTGTACGTGTTCGGTATGGTTTCGGGTGAAATGTCTTCGTTTTGTGACAGCTGGGTGAAACATAAAAAAAGACAAAAAGCGAACAAACGCCTGCGTTGATATCGACGCGGCTGTACTAAATTTTTCATGCCTAAAGACGACCAAAATCCTGATCCGAAACGTACGACCAACCACGACAATCGCTTCGTAAGTCTATCGAAGCAGCAGCACGACACACGAACATCGATTAAGGTTTTGGGTATGGCCGCTCCGGTCTTGTAATTTTAATTGGCTTCGTAAACAATTTATAAGAACATTGGTATTTGCTAAAGTAAATCTTGTCCCTTTGCTCCTTCAACTCGCTCGGTGTGTGATTTCCATCGTTTTCGGCAATTTTCGGTTCGGTTGGTTCACCTTTTCCGAGAGCCAAATCCGTCGTGGTTTTCCCGCAGTGTGAAATCTTAGTCCGTGTACGTCGTCCTTTGGATATGTCTGAGAATAGAAACAAGAGCGGAGGAATCGCATCTCGGCGAGAGAATCACCGCACCAGAACGAATTTCCCTGTAGTACAAGCGAAAACGTGTTGTTGACGGCAATATATCGGAATCGGATAGAAAACACAAAGCACGCCTGAACACGCCTCGTTGTTTGGGGAAAAGCAGAACAAAGGGAATGATAGTTTCCTACCGACGTAGAACAATTACGAATGGTTTTTTTTTTGGGAGAAATTAAACATTATAGAAACATTTTCTCCGCTTCCTCGTGAAATTATCGTGGAATCTTCGTGGATATTTGATTTGATATAAAATTTTAACCAAAAAGCGAAATGTTTCAAGCTTCAAACATTTTTTTCAGAATTTTAAGCATTGAGAACATTGAATTTTTTTTATATAGATCTTCATATTTACGAAGAGTGTAAAAAAAAAACTTGGAGTTGCATTTAAGTTGGCTCCACTTGTCAAAACAAAGAGAAGCGGAACGTTTCTTTTTGTACGCCCGAAGGATTTTGCTCCCCGCACCGAGGCAAAACAACACTGACGCACGAACACGAGACGGGCGCGAATGGGGCCCGATCGGGCCGTGGCAGGTTGTGCGCATGCAGCGGCGCTCTGGGGCCATGTTTTCGCATGTGTGTTGGCTGGTTCGCGTGTACAGCTTTTTTGTTGTCGTTTGTTTGATTCAATGTTTTTTTCCCTCCCTTTTGGGTTGGTTAAAATCGTACCTACCCGATCCTGGCGCACCGATCTCCCGCGGCTCGGGCTAATCGGCTCGTCAGTATTCCGTACGTACTAGACGCACACGCATGTACATCTCGCTAGTGGCAGTGCTCTTGTTATTATTGTTTTTTTAGTTATTGTTGTCGTTGGTGTCGTTGCCTCGGTTGGACCGCCACGCCGCACGGCGACGACTACGACGACAATAGTTATCGTAATTGCAGGTGCGTTTGTCCTCCCGTACATCTTTCCCCTGTCCCCCGAATTCCACCCCCTCCGCCACCGTTCCCTTCCCGGCAGGCGAGCTAGATAGTTTACGTAGCAGGTCAGGTCAGGTCAGGTCAGGCAGGTAAACAGCCGAGGCAGCCGATTAGGACACGGTGGCAGTACGAACGGGAGACGTCACACCGCACACACACGCGCGCGCGAATTTCGCTCGGGCCAGCTTGAAATTCGGGCAATTCTGGCAGCTTCCCACCCTCACCGCACAGGTAGCCTCACCAATACCAAGCAAGAGCGGCGGTGGCTCCCAATTTCATTGCGCGCGATGTGATGTGAACTTCCGAAACTGCCTCGTCCGGTTGAAGTCTGTTCGGTGACGAGTTCAATTCATTTTTGCCAGTGTTGTTTTTACCTGCCTGCCTACCCGTATCTATGTGTTTGAGTGTGTGTGCCTGTGTCTGCACCGCATTCCGATTGTGTATATATATATGTGTGTGTGTGTGTGTACGTGTACGCGCGCGCTCGTGTTTGTGTGAATGTGTAACGGTGGGTGAGTGACGGGCACTTGTTGGCGGCCGATTTCCGACCACTAATGAGATGTACTATTTCGAGTAGCGCCTGCACGGGCGAAGATCTCCGTAGGCGATAGGCGAATCTCGCCGTGCCGCAGAACTTCTGGAGCTTCCGGTGGTGCCTAGAGCGGTCGGGCGAACACGAAGGTAGGGGACGGGTTGCCGACGGTGGCCTAGAATAATACTGCTAGCCGTCCGTGCCACAACAAACACCGGGCGACGGGTACGATTCTGAGTGTCTCCCTAGAGCCTACTTGTGTTCTATGTGTGGGTGTGTATGTATGTGGCTGATTGTGTGTGCGTGTGGGTGTGTATTTAACTGTATCCGTACTTCCTCCTTACCGCTGTCACCCGTTCCGTCTATCAACTAAAACACTCTTCTATCACCAAAACCCTCGACCCGCGCCGGACACATCGCCGATCAAAGCCTAGAAAGCAGCACCGGACCAGGTTTGACGTTTCGCATCCCCCAGCTTCACGTCCCTCGGTGTCGGTCCGGATGTCTGGTGCAGGTTGGGAACGAACTGCCCCGAAAATGTCATCCCCTGGGTCGGACCTGACGGGACCGGTGGGAAGTTTTGACTTCGCCACCGCCATCTCCACCGATGCCTGCGACTTCCCCCTCTCGCTCTTCGCGTGTACCGAACCGCCCCGTGAGCACGCAGATTTCCACAAACAACTGCAAAACATGACAAAAACATGATTGGCGTGAGGCACCAAAACTCCCCCCCCCCCCACTCCCTCCACCAAAACCACCCGCTCGCGCCAGCCCGCGTAATTGAGTTCGAATCGTGCCGTGTTTGCCGTTGTCATTAAATCAAATCAAAATTCCTAGCCAAAAGATGTCCCCGGCCCGTTCCGCGCGCCTGATCGATTTTCTCGGCACGGGCTCCGGTGCGAAAACGGAGGAACGGTAGGAGTCTTTTTGAAAACAAAACGAACACGAAAAAGAAGAAGCAGGAGGCGAACGAGCCACAAAAAATAAATACAACAACAACAACAACAGCAACGAAATATCAAAACGGAAACAAACACATCCACCCGGCGCACGAGTGACCGGCGTCGGTAAAGCGTCTTATAAATAGATTCGGATTCTGCAACCTACAACCACACGTCAAATCGATCTCCGCGCTCTTACGCTCGCGAAAGCGTGAGGAAAGGGGGGGGGGGGGGGTTTAGTTTTTTTTCCATTTCGAGTTTTTTCGTGCTCGTTTCGGCAGCAGGAAGAAGCCGCCGAAGAAAAAGTGTCAAGCGCCTACGTGGTTGCGAGACCGAGAGCGCGTTTTAGCATTGTTGGGAAGGCGGGCCGTTTCTTGCACTGTTGCAGTCGGTCTAGCGGCGGGAGGGCACGAAGAGGGGGAGGGGAAATTCGGGAACATGCCCGCTAATCGTGCCCATCGCGTGCTGCATTATAGATGGTCGCATTCGAGCGCAAATAGATCGGAGCGCAATCGGTGGCAGCATTGGCAAGTCACAGTTGCAATTTCCAAGCCATAGACGACTCGAACCCAGTTCGCGCCAGACCGCCCAACTTTAAGCAGGTGGCCGTTTTTCACAGCCTGCCAGCGTGTGCTTTCCCCGCGCGAAAACCGTCCCACGCTGGGTTGGCTGGCTCGGAAGATGTGCCGCGTTTTCTATATCCCGAGGTACCACAGGCGCACGTATCGGTTTTATTATCGCGAACCCGTACGTACCCGGCGTCGAATCTAATTGCGTTGATCAGCCGCGATGGGGCGAGGGGGTGTAAGGAGGGAGCGGAAGAAAGAGCACTTCGTCCCGGAAACCGGGCGAATTCCCTTTTCGGGTGCCTCATTTGGCTGCGGCTAATGTTGTGTTTCGCAGCGTGCTACCGTTTGCAATCGTTTTCCATCATCGCAGAAGTATTTGCCGCCTCCACCGCGGTAGTAAATCCTGCTCAAGGGCCCATCCGTCCGTACGACGCGTGCCCCAAAATCTGACTGCTGCCGATGGGTTCTATCTCTCTCTCTCTCTCTCTCTCTCTCTCGCTCTCGCTTCCTCCATCATGCACACATATACACTCCACTTCACGCCGAGCATGCGAGAAGCGCTCAGGCCTGCAAGCGCTGAAGTTGATGAATTTTTATTTCCTCTGAAAAATTTCCAAATTCGTCCCGGGTTGGAGGGCGATTAAAAATTCTCATTTCACCGCTGCGCGTACTTAATAATTTCCGCCTCGCCATTTTATTCGGCTGCTATATCAAAGCCACCGAAAACCACCGAAAACCGGGCCAACCTAAGCGGAATCGTTTTGACAGGATGCCGTCAAATATCTTTGCGACTTGCGTCTCGGGGCTGGCACGGAGGAACTCGTGTCGGTGTGTTTTGTACGCCAATTCCGGTCGGTGTGTGTGTGTTTGCTACCTGTGTGCGTTACGGGTGAGGAGAATGGAAGGAGAATGAAAAATTAATGAATCGGCCCGGTGCGAGCGAACCAGCTCGAGAATGTTCTCGGCACGAAGCCATACACAAAGCACGCACACGCTGGTGTAGGAACTGGCTTGTTTATTCACACTTAGCCCGGGTAGCTTGCTCCCAACCCCCACTTCCACCCATTTCCCCTCC
>KI915047.1:1400628-1428966 GCA_000473445.2 Anopheles farauti | reverse complement strand
GGGGAATGAGAAAGGCGGAGCTGAATTAGGGATTTATTAATATTGAGCCAAACATATGTCAGGATGCGATGTGGTCGTGTCGGTTCGTGCTCCTACCGCAAGCTACCAATAAGCCATATCTGCCTTCACACCAGAGAGGAAGCGAAAAACAAAAAAAAAAACATACACGTAGCGAGTGAAAGCTATTTGGGACCACCGTACGTTGGTGTTGTGTGTGAGTGTGAGTGTGTGTTTTTTTTTCGAGGCTCCTTCCTTCACTCCTTTATTGCCATAAATCAGCCTCCCAGCGGCAGGCGATGATGTTCGGGGCGTTGATGATCGCTTTCTTGAGCAGTTGTTGATGCTGTTTCCTTTTTTTTTTTCTACCCACCCGGGGGCCGGTTCATCGACGATAGGGGGATGGCCTCCCGCTTGTGGTGGAGCGCCCAATCGATCACGTGCCGAAAGGGTCGACCAACTGTTTGGGGCTGGAACGTTTCTGCCAACTCCCGCCCAATCTCCAGAGGTAGCCGAGTGTCGTTATGCGAAGCAGGGTAATTCATCATTGTTAAGTCCGGCGATGATGGGATCCACGAGTCGACGCTGGTGTAGCTTAAGGATTCGCAAGCGCCCTCGCAAACACACACACACACACACACACACACACACAGACACAGACACACACACACACACACACACACACACACACAGACACACAAATCGGTGTGTCCGTGGTTGACCATTTTTGCCTGCGCTCGTGACATTTATTATCGAACTGCATGGAGCGGGCAAGCGAAGGAAAAGCAACATCCGCGCCGAATATCGGCTTTCGGTTCGAGTAATAGGAGCTCTATTTCGCCGGAGCCGGTCGGTCCGGCCGCGTTGCCGCTTGCTGTGTTTTCGTTTCTTGCGCACTGTTTGCTTATCCGAGCACGGATCTTCGCCACCGACAGCAAAACGGGACCTCATTACTCCGCCCGTGCCCGGTGGAGGGAGATTTCGCGAAACGGATAACGCGCTGTTGTTCGGCTCGCTGCCAGTTCCGCGCTATGACGTGCGTTAAAACATCATCTTTCCACGGTTTCGGAGCCGGTTCAAACCGGTTTGCCACCGTGCGCCGAAATCGAGGCATCTTGGCGCCTTAAAGTAGGCAATGGCTGAAGGTGTGCTGTTTATCACGCAAAATGGTGCCTACTGTCAGGCGGTTCGTTAGCACCGATACATTATTTTTCATTTTCAAGTCAATTTTTAACATATTTCCAGTACAGTCTATCAAAAGACAACGTATTGCATACTGTCAGGCGTGTTGGTTATTATTTTCCATTATTTAGTAGTCATTTGAAATATTTTCAAAAAAACTTTTTAACGTTAAAACTATACCCCGACTGTCATTTAAATTCATATTTCACACTGCTTAAACATTTCTCGACACGAAATCCGCAGGGAAAAGTGGTTAATATTAGGCAAACTAATTCGTGCCCTCCGGAATGACTACGTTTGGGAACGCTGAACCGACTTCGCTTTGCAAAAGCTATGCAAAACGCGGCGTAGATTCATTGCAAACACACTACAATGTTCCCATGGGACAGCGACTAGCTTGCCTGGTGTGTGGTTGTTTGATAACGCATCGCAGGATGTGCTTTGTGTGAGAGTTTTGCAAGCCACAACTTCCCGAAACAGCTCCCTCCTTGTGGGGGCGCCGTCGTGCTCGTGCGGAAAGAGACGGTTGTGTGTGTTCGTGTGTTTTTTCTTCGTTCGTTTGTTTGGCTAGTGTCATCTCCTTGCCCGACCTCGCAGCGTCCCTCCCGCGATAAGGGGAAAGAAACGACACTTCATCTCCATCTGCATTGGACGGCCGCCTGCTGGCTGCCGTTGCTGCATTGCGTTACCGCCGGGCGGACGTGTTGCAGAGTGTTGCGCCACTCTGGGGACGTTCAAGTTTTTGGCAGCTCCAAAAAAAAAAAAATAAAAAATATAAAACGGATTTTCACTTTCGAAGGAAACCAGCGCAGCCGTGCGAGCGAAGGCCTGACGTCACAAAATGTTCTGTTTTTTCTTGTTTTTCATTGTATTTTCCCTGATGCCTGCTGATCTGCTCGCAAGCCTTTCCCCAAAACCGGATTGATTAGCATCTAGCTTGGCCGTCCTGGCCGGGTTTTAATGTCTTCGGCGCTGTGTGTGTGTGTCACGTGTTTTTCGATGAAACCCGGTCGATAAGCGGCTACATGGTCGCATGGGGCATGGGGTGGGCGTGTGGCACCTCTTCAGTGGCAGGTTGAACGTATCTGTGTGTGTGCGTATTTTTTAGTGGCACACGAACTTCAACCTTCTCGAGCTTCGACTTTCGAAGCGGCACCGATGCACCCCTCCCCTCCATACGGGTGGATGCGTTCAGTTCACGACCCCATACCATCGCACGGCACGTCCCGGTATGCGGGCCGCTCGAAAGATGCTATCGTGCGGTGGCTCATCCACTCACACACACACACACCCGAGATCGATCATATTTCTGCGCCGGCTGGCTTTATTTATCGACCATCAAAGCGCGCGCTCTGCGGAGCCGAAAACCGAGCGCACGAGGGGAGGAAAAGGGGGAGGGTGACGACGAGCGTAAATGTGGTGCCGCTGACAGGCAACTCATTAGATTTAGAGCACGTGTCGGTGGTCGGTCGCGCTGCCCCAGCTCAAGACGGAAGTCCGCTGGAGCCACTCCCGGTTGGCCAAAGTTTGCCAGGCGTCGAGTCGAGCGTGGGGTTGGGCGGGAAGTGTCGGCTGCGTGACGGCTGGGAGATTGCAGTTGGACAGTTTTCATCACCTCCGCAACACGCAAACACAGCCGAGAGCACATACCTATATATTTAGTATCGTTATCAATATCGATGTTTTAACGCCACCGCAAGAGCTTGGAAGTTAACTTTTTTCAGTAGGGAGAATAGGGGGAAGAAAAATCATCCCTCTTCAGACGAGAACGTTCACGGGAACGATTCTGGCTCCAGAGATCGTATACTGGCAGCAACTGTCGCTGAAATGTTCGGTCACGAGCAGCCCGAGCGCCATCTGTCGGGTTGTTCAAATGTTTGCACCCCTTTCGGAGCCGGGCTTCCTTTATTAGTCGAAACGATGGCTCATTTTTGCTGTTGGATCGTTAAGTTAAAGGATGCGTGTGTTTTTTATGCGTTACGCTTGTTTGTGCCGTTCCCAAAATGACTAAATTTAGCTCGTGTTGTGGTCGTACTTTGATGCGCCTAAATGTATGCCTCGCGAGGAGAAGCGAAGGCAGCAAACGAGGATTTATAAGCGCATCACCACAAAGTTGGTTAATTTTGTAAATTTATCACCACATAACTATTTTACATAAGATTGCCTGCATTTTGGGCGCGAAAAAAAACCACACACCATTAGCGCCTAATAGTTTGCACTCTGCAATGCGCTCGAGTTAAGTGTTTTTTACTCCTTCGGCGTGTCGTTTCCATTCGCTGCGGTTGATTTGCGCCTCAGTTCGCGCCTGTAACGTATCGTTTCTTCGTTTCGTGAAGCTTGACTACCACTTCGTTTACACTTTAGGGGCTTTTTTCACTCTTTTTCTCTCTTCTGCTGACCCAAATTTGCCCGCACGCCTGCAGCACCGCTTGTTAGTGCAGTTTAGCTCAAATTTGGCATCCACCGCACGGTACAGACGCGTTTTGCGCTTGCAGCCGCGTGATATTATTTTTTTATTGTGTCAAAAAAAAAAGGTTCGACCAAAATACTCCGACCGATCCCATTTCGCTTTCGTCCAGGGCGACCGGTGAAAACGTGCCCCGACATTGGCTCGGACCGTTTTGCGGTGTTTAGGTTCGGTTTGTGGAGCGAACGTTCTCAATTTGCTGTTTATTTTAATTATGTGTCTTCGCGCCGGGGGAAAGGGCAGCGGCGGTCGGCTTCGTTGCGAATTCTGTCCTCACAAGGCACGAAGCACGAAATGGGCACAAATTCTGAAATCATTCGTCATCCATTTGTGTGCCACAGGACGACGTGTTCGTTCGCTTTTTTGTTGGCCTCGGGATTCGCTAACTTGCTGCCAATTTGTATGCTCTGGAGTCTTTTTCTGATGTCGAAGGATCAGTTGAGGAAAAAAAAAGCACGAGAAAGAGAAAAAGAGAGAGAGAGAGAGAGCGCGCAGCAAAATGGAATTAAACTTTCCGTCGTGTTTGTGTTGAAGATGAGCCTTTTTTCTCGTATTCTCTGTATTCCCCATCCCAGGCGAACTGTTCGCCCTCGGGTCCTTTCGATGCTGGCCATGAATGAATGGTCGGTCGGGGATTTACCACGCTATCGGACGACCGCCTTCTCCCCACCTCCCGCATTCCGCTCCTCCCCACCGCAAGACGGCACGTGGCGGGTCCCAGGTGCAGCAGGTCAACAATAAATAAGGAGCCAAACCCGAACGTTCCGCGACGGCGAACCGCACGCGATTCCGACCGACTTGCGATACGGGGCTGCCAGATGGATGGATGGCTGTTCGTCTTTGTTTTAGCAGCACCGCCCGCTGGAATTCGATTGACTGACGGGCGACGATCCATTCGCCTGCGGTTTCACTGTCACTGTCGGAGCCGCAAACTTGTACGATGATAATTTAATTAAGCATTTTGCAAATTCGCTCCACGCTCCACTCCCCGCCCCGGAAGGTTCGTCAGGCGGAGCGGGTCACTGAGGCTGGTGCGGCAGTCATTTTGCTGCCCTTGCTTCCCTCTCTGCGGGCGCTGATGAGAACGATTAAACCTAAAACAAATCATTGTCATTGTCTTCTATACTTGCTGGAACAATCTACATCTAATGAGTTTTTTTTTTGTTTTTTTTTCCCACCATCCGGCACTGTAATTTGTTTGGAAAAACATCACGGAAGGCTCTTTTAAACACACAGGCTCATGTCTTGGCTTACTTGCTACTTGCGCCTGAAGGTATGCAAATTGCTGCTAAAATGAAAACAAATACGAGAAAGCTAGTAGATGGACAGACTTGTTTTTGCTACTAATGCAAAACAGTAAGAAATGAGAGTCTCGAACTATTTTGTGCCGGCTCCCTTGGTCTTGAATTTATACATAAATAGACAACGACACGTGTGGAGTGTTTTAAAGAAAGCACAGTAAAGAAACAGTGCGTCATAGCTAAATTGGATTGAAACATTGTGTGGTACAATTGACTCCAGAACCGAGTGACTCGGGTTTTTTTGTTGTGTTTGTTTTTTGGTCTGAATTCGTCGACCGGTTCGATCGAAAAGCGCACGTCGAGCGACGGTCGTTTGTTGTTGTAGGACGGCTGGATCTCAGAATGTCCTCGCTCGAGTCGCCCATCCATCGCCAACCGGTTCGGTTCTGGTCGAAGACCAGCGAGTTAAAGCGAATCGAAAAACAATTCGGACAAGCCGTTCCGCCCACGGTCGTGCAATGCCGCACGGCTATTGGGCGGAGAGGCAGAGGGCCTCCGCTAAGGACGGGCCAACCCGCGGTGTGGTGTAGGAAAATTTGAAAAATGATTGCGCTCGCCGGACTCGTGCGAGCGGTGTTTTTGTATTTATTTAATTTGATTTGTTTTTTTTTTTGTTTTTGAGGAAAATATTATTGAAGTAACTACTGAGGACCTTTTTCATACCTTTTGCCGGTTCGCTTGGATGAAGGCGCGAAAGGGAAAGAAATAGTGAGTGCAGGAAAGCGAACGGTGGTGGAATAGGAGGCTAGAACCGATGCTAGGAGTCAGTCTGCTCAAATGTGAGTCCGTACGGTGGAGTAGATAAACAGCGCTGCCCGCCCTGGGTTATGTGCTTTCTGAAACATTTTACGAATTTTTCGTCCTACTCGCCCCCTTCTCTCTCTCATCTCTGCCCGCACGGGTACCTATTGCCCTGTGGCATTCTTCCCCATCGCTTGCCTCGCTCCGCAGCGTTCCGTCTCGCAAAAAAAAGGGTCCCTATCGTCTCTTACACCGGCGGTACGGCGCTATGTTTATTCATTCACAGTCGAGCGCTGCTCAAGTGGTGGCGGGGGCGAGATAGAACCACCCCATTTCGGTGCGACGGAGAATAGTGGCCCGTGTCCTGGGTCGTTCCCGGAATCCCTTCCCTTCGGGAGTGGAAAACGGTGTCGTAGATCGGGCGACGAAAGCACATGGAAATGGATCGAACGCTCGGGCGTCCGGAGACGGTTTGTGTCGAACCGAGACACGTACACTCGGTATGCGGGCGGATACATTTCTTCGCGTGTGCCGTTACATTAGGAGATTTACGATTTTAACATCGCATTAGTTTTGGGGATGCTTCGTTACAATTTTGGAAGGGTTCGTGTCATCGCTGAAAGGAGCCTATCCTCCTTTTTTTTTGTTGTCCAACGCAGCTCACGAACTAGGCGTTAAAATGTGTGTTAGTACGGCAGACGGTTGCATACATTTAGGCGCAATTTCCAGCATGTTCGAAATGGGCATCGCAAATGCCTACGTTTTCTTGAAATTTTCTTACCGAATCTCCCTGTTGCGGACGTGTTATTATACACAAAATATATCCCTGGCTCACCGTAATCGGGTTTCGTTCACCGGGGTATGCACGCTACGCTGCTGAACGCCGATATCGTGCCGGCTTCTCTCCCAGAAAGCCTTCCTAAGTGGGTGCCATCGTACCGAAAACCCTGGCGTGCGCGGCGGGCTGCTCGTTGCGAGCACGCTGGGGCTAAGTGCAGCGGGAGAATTGAATTCCGTTCGCTGGAAAGCCCGTGTCTCGGGGCTACCCTCAGGGGGCGAGGCGGGGAAGAACGGAGAACAAAGCCTCTAAAGCAAACAAACATGCAAAGGTGGATGTATCCTGGGAAGCGTGATTGAATTTACATCCATCAAGATCATTGGTGAGCAAATGGGAGTGAAACAAACAGATACAGCCTTCTTGTAGTGCGGACGGCATGCTTCTAGGCGCAATTATGAAAAATCCGCCCGACCGTAGGCAATCCGCGCGGGGAGCACGTTCTTTTTCACTCCTTTAGCTTACTTTAAAATCCACTTAGGGTAGTTTTCACCACACAACAGACAGCTAAACGTTCGAAAAGCAGTTTCTGCAAAAAGTTTCGCCAGTCATCTCGTGAGGGGATAATCCTAAAAAACCGCGATGATGAATGGTTCGGTGTGGTCGTTTGTGAATGTTTTCCGGTAAAACAAAGATAAAGCCCAAACACACCCAAGTTTGTGTCACTCGTCCTCCCTTTTCGGGAAGGCCGGCAGCTAAGCCACCACCCGCATTGAGCGCTTGACAGGTTGACAGGCCCAAGTTTGTCCGACACGTCCCGAAAAACCCCGGACCATTCCCCATTCCTCGTCCGCCAGAATGCCCGCCCGATGTACATTGACCGAACGAATGTGTGGCACTGTTTTCGTATGTGTGTTCGTGCGTGTGGCACTGTGCTAGTACGTGTGTTCATGCTGTAAATGTTTTTCTTTTTCCGTTTTAATTTTCTGTTCCTCTAAATGGTTGCATGCGTGGACGCAATGTGGTTGTTCGGCACAGGAAGATGCAGCCGGTGGTGCGGCCCACTATGGGTGGTGTAGCGCACTGAGCGGCCGACACGGCGCCACCACCATCCCCCCGCGAGGTGAAAAAGGGGGAAAAGGAAAAGGGACCAACACGCCGTCGACCAAATGCGCAACGAACGAATCTCAGGACTTCAATCAATCAACTTGCACGCGTAAACGCACGCGGCCCATCCACTTGCCGTGTGTCTCGGTGTGTGCCTGTTTGTGTGTGCGTGTGGGTGTGTGTGTGTATGTGGGTGCGTGTTTGAGAGCGAGTGTGTGGGTGGGTGTGCACGTGGTGGTGGATGTTGTTGTTGTCGTTGTTGTTGTTGTGGGAGCGGAACAACGTACCATCAGCCACCTCCTCGCCATCAGCCCCGTCCGTAGCAGCAGCAGCAGCAGCGGCGGCCACACTCGTCACCGGTCAGCTTCCGGCGTTGTTGCCGACACTGACGCCACCGTATGCCGTCGACGCTGGTGCACTGAGCGGGCCTGAGGTGCCTAAGATGCTCGGCCGCACCTTGCCACAGGTAAGTGAATTCAGTTCAGCGGTGCGATTCTGGGCAGTTGTGCCGAATGTGCGCTTCATTCCCAATGTTGCATGCTCCCGTCATCATCCCGCACTAGAATTGTTGTGCTCGTTAGCTATCTGTCGCAGGTGTTACCATCGGAACGATTTTTTTTTTATTTTATAAATATGAATGTATTAACTGGAAGACTGCTTTGTTATGTGTCTAGAAAACCTGCCTGAAAGTATGGAACCACTAATTGTAGTAGCTACCAGAAGCCTCTGAATGTTTGACCGAGTGTTCAACCTACATGGAAGGTCAGCCAATGAAGACTCTCAAAACAGTCACTCGTTCAGTAAAATTTGTTAAAAAGTTTAATTTTACTGTCACCGAGCAAGCCTCGTTAAAGATTTTATTAAAATTACCGATACAATTATATTTGTCACGCACTAGTCGCGCTAGCAGCGACGCGCATTGCATACCATGCTGGCGCAATCGCTTCGCACCCCTGCAGGGTATGCAATCGGTAGGTGTTGTTCGCTATTTCGTCTGAAAAGTTCAACTAGAAGTCAAGAACCAGGTTTGTGGTGCAAATCGGTTGCGCTCGTGCCAATTGACGCCGGACACATGTTCGGTGCTATCGGACAACAACAATAACACAAAAAAATAAAGCAGAAATTGCAAACAAACAAATGGTTTATCATGATGGCGGGCAGCGCACCATCGGGCAAGGGATTATTTCGATGTACGGGTTTTGCCGTGTTTTTTTTCTCCCCCCGTTTTCGTGCCTTATTTTCATATTAACAATCCCACGGCCATTTGTTGTTCCGCTGCGATTGGCACAATTTTAAGCTCCCCCGTCCCCCAGACCGGGGCTTCGATTTTCGATTTTTGCTCCGATCGTTATTGCTCCCGGTCCCGGCCTCCTTCCCCACGCACCTTTCCAGCTTGCAATTGGCCAGCGATGGCATAATTTATTTTTCATGCAAATAATCCAATCGAAGCTGCGGAGCCTCCCTCACGCTCCCAACCCCGCTTGACATCGATTCGGCATTTGCGTTCGTAGCAGTCGACCGGGTCAGGGGCACGGCTATGGAGGGAATGTTGGGGAGAAGAGGTGAGAGGGAGGAGGGGAGAAAATTTGCGATGAAAACAACTGCCCAAAGCCCTGGAGCCAATATACCGAGGTACAAAAGAAATAATCGATCAAACGTGTACCGGGGGGTCCGGTTTTGCGTTGAATCGTCGTTTCTTTTTTGCCACATGTGTGTGTGTATGTGTGTGTGAATGTACACACAACACACAACAACTTCATGCATATATTTAACGGGCGGCCTCGGACCGACCTGTGGTTGGATGAGTCTGGGGAGAAAAAAAAAATGAATAAAATAAATCCAGAGTCGCAGGAAGCGCGGGACGTTTTTGGGAAAATATAGAACAACCGAAACCGACCGAGTGAGGAGCGATGTAGTTTTTGGCGATGGGTGTGGGTGTATGTGCGTGTACTTTTATTCCCTCGTCACTACTTGCCAGCGGGAGGCAATGGCGAAGACATGTCGCTGTTTATTTTCATGTTTCTTTTTGGCTATAGCTTTAAACCACTTTCTTCGTTCGCATGCTCCTGCCTCCCGACCCCGGGGGTTGCTTTATTATAAATTGAACGCCCCTTTCGGCGTAGCTTACAACTCCCGGGCCCTTTGACGGGTGACATGTCTCTTGGCGATTGAATGTTGTTTTTTTTTTGTTTTTCTTTTTCGTCCGCTCGCTCCTTCTCACCCTACTTGCTCGACCGAACTCGGCTGCAAGTGCGACGGAGGTGGCAAACCCTTCGGGGACCACACGTACACCCAACTTTGCCCAACACTTTGCCGTAATTGCATTAATAATTCGTCAAGGTGTGCGGGTAACGTCTACCCGCCCGCCCCTCCACCCTTCCAACCTTTCTCGCCACGAATTTCCCTAGGATCATCGGTGGAGGCGTTGAACGCTCGCCTCCCGACGGAGAAACGGGGAGAAATAGTTCTAAAGCGCCAACGGTTTCAGGTCACAGGGCACCCGACACCCGATGCGCTGGCGGTTGGGGATGTGTGCACAAATTTCTCACCTTTTTTATTATAATTCCTGCATCGCCCATGGATTGACTGAAGTGTCTTTTTTTCTGGTGTGAAATTTTCATGTGATTGAGAAACGAACAGAAAAAGAGCGTAAAAAATCACCAGAAAAAGCTTCTCAGGTGCATAATAAGCCTTAATAAGGGTTAGGCGTTTTGCGGATTGCATACTGATTGGCGTAATAAATTGCTAGAAAATTCAATTTTAAGCAGCTCGGTTTTCAAAAAACTTCATTCCAACAATATTTCAGAGTGCAAAATAGTTTTAAATTAAGAAACATTTCATACTTTCGATACTAATGTGTTTCGATACTAATACTAAGCGCCTAAAGGTATGCAATAATTCTTGTTTGATGATAAAATATAGATTAAAAATAGTGTTGAGTTTCGCAATGTATTTTAAATTATTCTGAAATTAAAAATTCATCATTCAAACCGTATCGCACGGTGCGATAATTCTATGAAATGTGAAAAATGTTAAATAAAGCATTGCATACTGTGCAGTGCACTGCTACGCGGCACCAACCTGTCGAACGTTGAAACGATTTGGGAAGAAAAATGATTTGCTGCTAGCACCCATGCCCCACCACCGTCCGATTGGCACGCTTCCTCCCCACCCACAAGGGAGGCAATAAGTTGTGTAACACAAACGATAATGCGACGACCGATTCATTCATTGCGTTCAGCTGCAATTTATCGCGGGACAAAGTATGTTCACCGGTTCGGTCGAGTGTTTGGGTGGGCGAGGGAAAACCACGGTTGGTGAGCGTGGGGAAGGGGGTCGGTGGGTGGTCTCTAGTAGGACAACAAAAACCGGTTTGAAGTGACGGCAAGCTGCAACCTATCGCACCATGTGAGCCGCTGAGTCTTTGATTTTTTTTTCTTACTCCACGGCTACCGGGCGAGGGGGTGTTGGGTGTGGGTGGAAAATTAGGGGTCGAGATCGATCCCTCCTGTGTGCTGGCTGCGGGTATCACCCGCTCGTTTTCGTGTGCATGAGCGAAACAGCCTGCATGGAGGCGCCTGGTGGCGCTTGCGTTGGACGAGCGTAATAGTGCGAGCGAGCGAGAAAGAAAGAGCGAGAGAGTGAGTGAGCTCTGGAATCGATTTTTACCCACCACATACACACACACACACACACGGCAACTGGTGATCAATCGATTAACCTACCCTTTTCTTGTGGGAAATCATTCCTGCCTCCATCACCACCACCGGAAAGCAAGCGGAAAGCTAGCGGAGAGTGAGAGAGAGAGAGAGAGAGAGAGAGAGAGAAAATAGAATGAAGCGTTTTCGTCACATTGCGTGCCTCGGTCGGCTTCGATCGGCGTGTGGAAGCGAAAAGCAGTTGCAGTTGCTTCCCCGTTCTGCTTCCCCCTGCAGAACAAAGAACGGCACGGCATAGTTTTGGGGCTCCGCTCCTTGACACAATGGTGAAGGTGGTAGAGGGGGAAAAAAATGGAAGAAAAAAGCGAGAACGAACGTTGCCGCTATAAATAAACCATCCAGTCTTGAGTACCCGGTTCATTCATTCCCTGCACGCTTTTTCTCTCTTTCTCTCCCTCTCTCTCTCTCTCTCTCTCTCTCTCTCTCTCACACACTCCCTCGCCTCGCGCACGCATCCGCGCCGGGAGGTCCCACGGGAGTCACTCATTCCGACTGGTCAGAGGGGCCTGGGGTTTGTTTTGTTTTCGTTCGCTACCTTGCTCGGTCGATTGTTGTCGATTTTCTTCTCTTTCCGTTTCTTTCGCTCGCTGTCACACTCCTTCAGCAGCACGTAAGCAAGAAAAGAACCCTCCCCCCACCCCGAAGACACTCACCGCTCCAGAGGTCGAGCAGAGACGGTGCACCCTAGTGGATTGTGAAGCATTTTGTTCCCCCTTTCCGAGACTAGGCGAGCGTTCCTCTACCCGTCCGTTTGATTACGCTCGCCCTGGGGCCAGGGCCAACTTGTACTTAAGTCTCGCCGTTTGCGTGCGTGTCGGCAATGCGCGTCCAGGGCGCTATTTATTACCGTGCTTCACGGTACGGTACGGTGCTTATTGGTTTAGTTGCCTCGGCAGCCGCCAGCGTTTAGGCTGGTGCGCTTCCCGATTCATGTCTCGCGCACCAAATCACAACCGCACTGGGAGTTAGTCGCTGGTTGGGGCTCGTTTAGAGGTGCGGTTTAGTAAACGCGTCCACTGAGCTCGTTTCGAGTGCAAATGCTTTATTGTTTTCTATTTATTTTAGTACATTTTTCTAATGAAATCCGTTACATGCAATCAATTAAAACAAAAAAAAAACACTTTATCCGTAAATAATTTCCAATAAATTTACTAAGCAAACAAATAAAAATTAAAACGATCACAATTTGATCGACACTTCTATCGGTTCATTCGGTCGGGTTAGCTCGAAACGATTTTGGTAATGAACCCAAACTGTCAAAAGTGAGTGCTGGAAGCGGTTCACTTGCCGCAGCGTTTCCGTGTGCTTTTTTTTATCCCCTTTTCGCTATCAAACACAACCTTCTTGCCAGCGCCAGTTGATCCAAATCCTAATTCACTTTGCCCCAAGACACACTCGCGCACGCACACACGTGCACGGCTCGTTATTTTGGCCGACATGTAAATAAACCAGCACTCAGTGTTGCTGCCACGCGGTTTCCGCTAGCGCCTCTTCGCCCGCAGCGCTGGCCGGAAAATATCGTTTCGGATGTTGCACCGGGTACGTCACGGCGTCCTTCTTCCATAACGATTTTCTCTTTCCGCTCGCCAATTATATTTACCGCCCGTCTCGTGCGGCTACACCGGCCCGTGCGTCAGTGTGCGGTGTTGGGCAAATTTCGGCGTCTTTCGTTGGAGAGCGTGCGCTCGCTTTCTCGTTTTGTGATGACGTTTCCCTGCCGTCTTCGTGTGCGCGCACTCTCTCTCTCTCTCTCTCTCTCGTTTTTGGTGCGCTTTCTCTTTCCGTCAGTCGGTTTCCATACGCTTGCCGAAACTCGTGCCAGAAGCTTGGATGCGGTGCGGTGCGCGGGGGATCTGTTGGCAGTGCTGTAGTGTGCACTATTTTTAGAATCCCACCAGCACTTACCTTAGCCGGTGCCTCTCTTCCCTTCTCGCTCGCTTTTTGGGCGCGCACCGGGGCCAGGGAGTTTACCGCATTTTCGGTCGAGGAACATTTGTGGGCGAAGGTTAAGCCGGGCTTCGTTTGCAGGCGCAGGGTGTCTGCGGGTGTACGGGCGGGGTGGGGTGTGGGGAAAACAAAAGCATCCGCTGTCATACGCAAAATAGTTACCCATCGAACCCTGCACCTTCAACGCAACACTGATGAGAACCACAATCGATTGAATCGTTCTCTCTCGCTCCCGCTCGAGCTGTCCCCCCTAAACGGTGCGGTACGGAAAAAGAAGAAAGAAAGCAATAATCGTTTTACGAAACCATCACAACACCGAACCGAAAAATGGTTCGTCTTGGTTCTCACCAATAAAGAAAGCCCCCGGGCCGGGCACACAAAAGCCGCCGTAAAGCTAATTTGTTTTATTCCCTAGCTTCCTTGTCTTCTTCTTTCCCTTTATTATTCGCTCCGGAGCGGCTGCTTCCGACTGATGATGATTGATGTCGAGATTTGCTCTCACACCACCTTCCGCCTCGCCACTGGGACTTTTAAGTGTTTAGTGCGGTGGTGTGCGCGCGCGTGTGTGTGTGTGTGTGTGTGTGTGTGGACGATAGGCGACACGCAGTGATAGGCCGGCATATCGCTACGAGCGTTTTGACGGTAGCCGCTCCGGTCCCCGGTCAAACCGCTGTCAAATGAACGTCAGGTTGAATTTTTCATCCATCACGCGTCGGCTTTGACGGTGGAGCAAGTTTGGGGTTAGGCATATGGATTCGGTGGGTTCGGTGAAGCTATAGAAATTGAAATGAATCACCATGGGTCCGGGCGGGGTGCGTACAATCATTGCATGGGTCAGTTTTGATGGCGCTTACTTTAGCTACCAACCGGTCAACTGCTACCGGAAAGGGCGATTTGTCTTCGAGTCGGAGTTTTTGGGGTTTTTTCCCCGATTTTAACATCTTTTTCCGCCCATTTGTTGGCTGTTTTGTGTGCATTTTAACTAAGTTAAACTTTGGATTTAATCATGATGTTATGGGAAAATTAGATAGATTTTTTTCTTTTTTTTCCATAAACATCGCGCATGCTGCCGGTGGATCGATTTTTATAGAAGAACCCTGCAATGTGGTTAACCCAATCTGGTAATCGCAGCTTTTCTACCAGTGGAGGGTTTTGCGAACTGCTGGCATACATCCGGGCTGGAGAGCGATACATTCGCGCCTGCTAGGTAGGCAAACCGTACCGCACTGCGATGACAAGCGTCGGCACCGTATTTGCTCGCCAAATGAAGCGTGAAGCGGCTCCCGCCCTCGCCGCGGCCTACTTTTCGGGCTGATAAAGCAAATTTACGCCCGAAAGTTAGGTGATGTGCATTACATGCTCCCGGTGAGTAAATATCTGATGCCGGGGAAGTCACTTTTTTACTCGGAGACGATGAAGCGGTCGTGGCGCGCGCGTAACTTTATTTCAACCTCGAACTGGCGTTTCGCCCAAAGTTCTCTCTTACGGTCCCAATTTGTTTTTCTTCCCGCTTCACCGCACCGCACGGGGTGAGCGGTGATGTGTACGTATCATTCGTTGCTGGCTTTTCGTCCCTTGTTGCGCACGCAACAACACGTACGCATCGACATCATCGTTTCCCGGATGCTTCGCCGGCGCTTGGCGCTCCTTCACGTCGCGGTCGGTAAGGGAAAAATTAAAATATTCCATTTTCGGCGCGACGAGAGATCAAACGGAATGCCGAAGTGAAGTACGGATCTGCAAACACACACATACGCTTGTTTCTGTGTTCGCGGGACTCCGCCCGCGGCTGGATCCCTTCAGGGAGTGCTTAAATCCATTTCTTGCATTTTCCATTTCCCTTTTCTGCCTACATTTAGAACGATGTGTGTGTGTGTGTGTGTGTGTACAGGTTTAACGATTCGGGAAAGCCATCTGACACCAACGAATCTGGAAGAACGTGGAAAGCGGAATGCCACTGGGAATGCCTGCCTGAAACCTTTTGGCCTGCATGGGAATCGATCCCCCCGGAGACGGAGAGAATGAGCACATACCAACAACAACAAAAAAAAGCCAAAACTTGTAAAAGGGGACACAAAAGCCGCCCATTCCTCGCGTTTGCATCCCAGCGAAGGGCGCACATTCTTTGGGGAAATTTTTCAACACATTTCCCACGTACCCGCTTCCGATCCCTTTCCGTGGGCGACCCCGAATGGAGTCGAGCCGTGTTGCGGATGCAAAGAGCGTTCGGTTCCAAATCGGGTTCGGTCAATTTGGAGGTAATTTTTACCCCAAGTCAATAATGAACCGCCAATAGAGCGTGTTCGTGAGGTGCATATTGCATACCTACCGGGCGCAAATGGGCGCCTATTGTGTTGTGGTGTAGCAAAAAAATAAATAAAACACTTCCCAATAATGGTCAAGCGGAATAAAAAAAATGCGAAAATCACACAATTTTCCTAAGTCAATAAAATCTAGGCACTGGCGAGCACTGAAGCAAAAGGATGTTGAGCAGAATGCCGGAAGCCATTTTCTAAATATGATTAAAAATTAAACTCAGAAGTGGTTGCCGACGTTTGAGTGAATCGAGAACGCCGCTTCTGGTAGACCAACATCAAGGAGTTTTTAATTGCTCGCCGAGCATCTGCCTTCGGGCGGAAATCGAATTAGCCTTTTTCGCTCGGAACACCATCCGCGCCTGCACGTTAGCATGTTTAGCTAATCAATGCATCCGCCGTCAGAGAGGAAAGATGCAAAGCGCAGCGAGAGAGAGAAAGAGAGCGAGCGAAAAAAATGATGTGCATCGTGAATAGTTTACTACGAGCGCAGCTTTCGAAACTGATCTGGGTTCGACGAGTTTCTGTTTCTTTTTTTTTATTTTATTTGCTCCAGTGCCAACCACGCTCCAAACTACCTTAATAAACCTTTACGAATAAATGGGAAAAGTTATCCTTTACCTAACTTGATTACGTTGCCAAAACGAGGGTGCGAGGAGAGGAGGAGGCGAGAGAGAATGGAAGAAGGTGGCGAAGGGTCCTAATCCCGCGCATCGTCGAGCATGCATGGGGAAAAAGTTTTTCGGCCCAATGATTGGCACACGGTGGCACCGGGACGGAAGCGAAAACAGATTGCTAACCCATTTGCCTACCTTTCAGGGGGCGAAGCTGCCACGTGGCTGACGTTTCGGGCCGCCGGTCCGAAAAAAAAGTAAACAAAACAATACACACGCACGTCCCTTTTCAGCTGGCAGTGTGTGTGTGCGTGTGTGTGTGTGTGTGGTTGAGAGGAAAAAAACAAAAATTGTGAAATTGAAACCGGCTTTCGGTTAGGATTCTTCCTTTCATCGCGTGTAAGTGTTTTTGTTTGTATGCGTGTGCGTTCCGGTTCGTTCCTTAGGGCGGCCGGTGGTGTCCAAAAACTTCAATTAATTGATAACGACCTGCCGGGGTTGGCTCGTGACGTATCCGCCGTGCCACTTTGTTTATTTTACCGAAGAGGTTGGCTCGGATGTGTGTGTATGTGTTTTTGTTTTTGTTGGCTCCTGGTGTTAGTGCTGCTCTGTTCTGGAACGATATTATATGGTTGAGGGATCAAGAGTAGGTGAACAAAATAAAATAAAAAACAAAAACATAAAACGACCATAACAACACACGCGCCAGCATAAAAAAACGCCATTTGATCTATGATCGATCACCGTATCGTATATTTATTTTTATTTTTCGTGTGTATACATTGCTGTGAATGTGTTCCGAGGTGCCGGTCAGCTGCACAGTGGGCTACTGTATACGGGCAAAATGTGAGACAAATTTAGCTATTTTTGCTGCAGCGAAATGGCTCTCGGGTTCATTTCGATTTTTAAAATATGTTTCAAGGTATGCATATTGCATAACTTCAGGATGATAGGATTGTTTACACCCGTTAGTAGGCAATGTAATGTCTCTCGCTCCGGCACTCTTCTTCGTACAACAAATAATATTTACTAGTTGCATCACCTTCGTGGAAAATCGTGTTTTTTTGTTTATTAAATGCTTGTTATTTTCCTTCTTATGTAAAAGATCCTCTGGTACTTCTGGGTAGTCTAAACAACCACTGTGCACTCGCTGGTGGAATCAACGGGGATTATCGTTCGCGGGAACTGCAACCACAAGCTCACAACAAAAGTTCTTGTGTAAGCTATACTCAAGAGATGTGTTGTTTTGGAGCTGGCATTTCCCCAATGCGAAGGAACATTCTCGTTACGGATGTGTTTGTTGGTCGCATTGGGCGGTTTCGGAGGCTTGCTCAGCCCGAACGGTTATGGTTCGGTGAGAGGTTTGATGAAAAATAGAAGATGCCACAGTGCAGAATATTTTCATGCGATAGAACAGACAGACGGGCGCTATATTGCTTGCTTTAGCTCGGGGCTAGTAAAAGATATTAACGGGCCTGTGTCAGAGAGTACGAAGCGTTTCGTGTATTACATATTGCATACTTAGCGGCGCTTTTTATATGTTTTCTTTAGAAGACTGCATACTCACAGGCGCGATATGCATCGGCGTTAAGATATGCATAACCACGGCAACGTTTATAACCTGCTGAGCAGCTAGCTGCATTTAAAAACACAACCGTGGCTACACTAAACCCCCCAAAATGCTTCCTCCAAACGCAACACGCCACAAAATGAGAATGAACGAGTTGGCTTTAGAGCGGAGACTCATCGCTTCCTGGGACCATAATTTGCCTAAGATAATGTCTCAATTCGTGCCCCGGTGGGACGCCGCTTTTTCGTCTAAAAACCTCCCTATAAGAACGGCCTCTTAGATTCTCGTTAGCTTAATCATGGTATCGTTTTGAAAGCGCGCCTAACCGAAATTTTATTTATGACTGTCGGGTGAAAGGTAATGCACGCGTGCCGTTTCACGGATTCGGGGCGTGAATTCGTTCCACCAGGTTATGGGTGCCCCTCCTCTCGGTCCTTCCGATGAAAATGTAAAATTAATATCTTTTACAAATATTTCTGTCGCGAGGTGTTGAGTTTTTTTGTGCATGCCTTCCTTCGTGGCTTCAATTTCGCTTCGCTCTGTTCAATATTACCTGCGGGATGTTCCCAATTTCACGATTCCACACCGTGTTGCGATTGCGAGGGTTTGGAAATCGTTTGTTGTTTAGCTTTCCCGCTCTTTCGCTCGCTTTGAAGTAACGTAACACCTGGCAGCGGCAACCAGGAACGATTTCCCGGTTTCGCTGTAGCACTGGGCACGGGTTTTGTCTATTTCGACGAACACTTACCCGTCCCGCAGTGGATGTGTTTGTGCGGTTCGTAGGACACGTTTCGTAACAACACTTTCCCCATCGAGCACCGGACTGGAGAAGGAAATTTAATGTGTGATTTGCGTGACTCATCGCAGCGGGCGTGTCGTGTTCCGGGTGAATGGTGGCCGCAAATGAAAAGAAAGGCTTTCTCTGTCTCTCTCCTGCCTGTTTCGCTGCTCTTTCCTTCGCTCAGATATTCATAGGCATTTGTCGGAAAATCGTACCGAAGCCGCTCGCCTCTGGCGTCGTCTCAAACCATCCGAAAAGAGGCCCACAAAATTGGTTCATAAATCGGTTTGTCGAGCAGGTTGCATACTTTTTGGCGTGAGTGTTTCGCCCGAATGGTTGGCAACATGCACTGCACGGTTGAATATTGATCTGTTTCCGGTTCCAGGCGATGGTTGAGAATGAAGGAATAATTGGGCTAAAAAAACCCGTACTATTTTGAATTTTCTATACATTCAAATAGAGTTCTTAAAAATCGTACTCCTCTCAAAATGACAAATTTTATAAATATGTGATAAATCATGTTACCCAAACCATGTAGCCGGTCACATTGCATACCCAATATGCGCTTTATATGACACTGGTATTGGTTTTTTCTCGTTAAGCAACCTCTCGATTCAACACAGATCAATAATAATTTAAGCTTCAGTTCACACACGATTGGATAGCTTGAGGGAGAAAACTGTTCAATCATGCACAAATTATGATGGGTCTTTTTTAAAGAGTGAATTATTTGTAATTATTCTTTTTACGTTTATGAATTTTGATTACATTTTAGTGGAATACAATCACATGTTTACATTTTACTTACTTGAGGGATTTGTTGTTAATTACCGTGTTGGTTTCTTAAAGGGCTAGAAAAAAAACATCATATCCCACAAACGCGTAAATGTAGGCTCACTGATGCTTGCATATTAATTAAATTATCCACCCGCACTGACAGCGTGAAGCTGCGGATGATGATGATTATGGCGACGACCGCTTCCTTTTTCTGGTTTGCTGGGGTTGAAATCGTTAGCACACTCATTATCGGTGCGAGAGGTGCATTTAGTATCATCCAAAATGGACAACGTTACATAAAATGGTGAACCGAGGGGAAAGCGAAAATGATTGGACGGAACCCTTGTTTCTTATCCACCCGGCTCGCACCGATACTTGAACCGATTAGCAAATTTTGGCTAAGAGTTTCGCCTGTATCATTACGCTTTTTTGTTGTTGCTACCCTCCCCGTGCAGTTATTTGTTTTATTTTGGGGCTGTACGATGAAATCGAAAAGCATCTCCTGCTCGGTGCCGGTCCGGGTTTTGTACTTTCTCTCTTGTTGCCGTGTGCTTTCACTCCGCACCGGAAGATGGGAATCTTATTTCAGTGATAATTTCGTTATTGGAATCATCGCAACCGAGCGCCTCGAGGAAGCGTGCGATGAGCGCGCAATTTCAGCCCCATCATCATCATCATCAACGCCATCTCGGTGGGTCACAGCAGAACGCCCGATAATGGACGCTCCAACGAACCTTCCTGCTCGCTTCCGGCGGCGATGGCAAAGGGGCGCACACTCACACCGGAAGGCATTAGCACGGTGCGGATCCTGCGACGAGAACCGCTCGACCACTTTTCATCACCGGAAAGGAAATCTCTCTTACGTTTCTTTTCCTTCTGGCAGGGCGTCCGTTACGTTTAGAAGATTTTTTTTCTTTTATAACAAACGAACGGGAGCGCCAAAAAAACCCTTCGTGCAGTCGTGGCGTTCGAAAAAAAAAACAGTAAAATAAAACACAAAAAGTATCACATATCGAGCGCTCATCCTGAAACGCATCATCCTCAGCTTTTTTTTCAGATTTCAGATTTTTTTTACCTCCTCTGCATCCCGGTCAGCCGGCGTGGGCGACGTCAAAGGTTTTCCCTGGGCTGAAAAATGTGTGCCTTTTGGTTCGATATTTTTTTCCTTCATCGCTCCTGTCACTGCTGTCGGCGGCAAACATCAAACGATGTTACGAACAATCAATTCGCTGCTGCGGGTGGACCAGTTCACAGGGCGAGGCGAATCGGTGGAGTTGCGCGAAGCGTAAACGCTCCAAACCATAACCTAGCGCAACGTCGCAAGCGCTCCAAATGTTTGAAGCCTTTTCCATGCACGTTTTCCTTCGCCTGGCAAGCTGTCACCGGCACTGCCTACATTTGGGCGCAAGCTAGATTTTCCTCCCGGATAGTAGGAAGTGTTCACTTCGTGCTGATTGCGGATGGCATACCTTTCAGGCGAAATGTTCTTAAATCATCCGGATCACATACATGCCCTTCAGCCAGTTGTCTATATATTGGCATAGTGATAAAATTGACTACACGTGTCTGCATTGCTGCATGCAGCAGACCTGCGCCTGCCAGGTATGCAGCGTTTTATTAATACCACTGCGATACGGTCATACAGGCGCCGGAAGCCTCGAAACATTATAAATCCACGCCGCGGAAAATGTAGCTCCATAAGCCGCGAGCGAAACGGGTGACGATGCTTTGTCCTTTTTGCTGTCCGTTGATTTATATGCACGAGGCTTGAAATACATTGTTTTTTTTTTTTTGTTCTTTCTCTAATTCCGGTTGCACATTCAAGCCACATCAGTTGTCGGATTTGGTATCTCCCATAGCTTGAGTGGCTTCAGTTGGGTGTTTTCGTTTTTTCTCTCTCTCTTTATCTCTCTCTCTCTCTCTCTCTCTTTCGCTCCCTTCCCTTGCTCTTTACCGCGGAATGTAATGAAAAGCGAGCCGCGCCAGCACCACGGGTGATGGCAACATCCAGCAGTCGGATTGTCTCTCGTCTGCTGGAGCGGTGTGAGACTGTTTTTCATTCCATGCGGTTGCATCGCACGACGGCTGCCAAGCGACGCGAGATTGCAACCGAAAGGGGTAGGCCAAAGAAAGGTGCTTTCGATTCTATATTGACACAAGTGGGTCCGTTGCATGTGACGATCAATTTCCTCTGAAACTGTTCCGCTCAAGCTCTCTTTTATTATTTGTTTACACACAACCAACAAAAGATTCTCTCTTTGCCATCGCGAAACGAAGCGGAAATACTTGTTGTCGAGATTATTTTTATGCTTGCTGTGTCTTACCATAAAATCACCGTCAAGGTGGTGATAACTGGACACGTTGTGCGATCAACTGCGATTGCACCAGGTAAAATGCGTAATCAAGGGTGCAATTTTCGCAAATCAGCCTTAAAACAGGCAATCCTAGGGAGAATGTTTCCGATAATCTATTTATGACGGAAAGTAAGCAGGCGTAAACTACTGTTGAATCAACAAGCGATAAAAAAATTTCTCCCCTAATGCAGCTAAAAAGAAAACACCGGATTGTATACGTCTCAGGCATATAAAGTTTCCCATTCAGCCGCCTCCTGTCGTAAAACTAGCAGCGAGTAGCGACGACATCGGCACTAATCTTCGAGCACTCTTTTGCAGTCGATCAGCGTAGAACATTAATTTGTTTTCCTACTGCTCAGCTGTCCGGGAAACACCGGGCTCCAGGCGTCGCTATCGATAAGCGCGCCCGATACCCGATAACTGGCTATAAAACTATCAACACGCCGAAGACGCCACGGTTGCGAACAACCCGGCAAATATACACGCAATCGGGAGACGTTTTATGGGCGCCGTGCTTAACAAACGGAACACAAACAGCTTCGCAACGCATATCTGGTGGAGCTGGCGCCCGGAAGGTAGACTTAACGCAACACAGAGCTCCTCCGCTCCTTGCGAGGAAAGCGAGAAAGCGTCCGTGATCGAAATTGAGGGCCTGCCAGTTGCGCTACCAATTTATCCTACGGATACCGCCGGCTAATGGAATCCTCGCGGGTCACTTTTAATTACGCATTGACGATAAATTATTGCATCGAAAACAATCGTTTTCGAATAAATCCTCCCACCAGGTTTCTTTTTTGCAACCTTGATGAGGGCTTATCTTTTTAAATTTAGCTCAATGTGCGGTTTCGTTTGGAAAAGTATTACAATTCTGTTGTAATGACGGGGCCAGATGGTGTTTGTATTACTTGAATTTGCACACTGCTGCATAGCGAGTTTTTTTATTCGTGTACTGGGGATAATAGGTTATTTTTGGACATTTCTTTTTTTTACCACCAGGGCTTTGCGCTGGAAATTGTACCATCGTTTGATCATTACCGTCAGGCTTCAATGGCATGCTCTTTCCACACCTGCGCTGCCAGTGTGACACATTGTTATAAAATTATTTCCTAACGCGACGCAACGCAGGCCCGCGGGCATGGGTATTTTATTCCTCCCATGCAAACAAAGAAAGAAACGCGTTTATTTGCGGCTCAATTGTGTGCCGGCAATCAGCTTTTGAATCCAGAGCAGCCGTATTGTTTGCTTTCTACAGCTGCTAATCGGAAAACGATGTCTGCAAGATTTGTCGTACAGAAAGCCGAACAATTGACAACGCCCCCGAATGTAGGCAACGCTTAATTTGAATTCACGTATCTAACAAACCGCGCGATGAACGAGGAATTATAAAGGGCAAGACGAAAATACGATTTTAGAAATTATCAGCACACCTGTGTCATGCGGAACGCATACTTTTAGGAAGGATGGGAGGAACTTACTTGTAAGAGATATGCAAATGGTGTGACAGAATGCTTCAATTAAGCTACATCAGCAGAAATATGGGAATTAATATTTGAAGTTTATTGTGTTTTTTTTTTCTTCAAATCGAAGTGCTTACAAAAATGATTTATTGACGCTTTCATTGTCTGCTAAGTGAGTGTGTGGCGTATATTATCAGATTCACAATACGCAATCTGTTTACCCCAACCGAAATTGGCTTCGCAGCTCAGTCGTTAATTTTGGGCTTATATTCCGTCAGCAAAAAGTGAAGCGCCGTGGACGAAAAAAAACCAAAAATCCCTACCGCAAAACAGCATCTTTCCCCGTTCGGTTGACTGGACCATGGTCGGTGCAGCAGTTCGCCATGCTGAAAGTTTTAATTGGCTTCCATTAATCATATTCGGATGCGCTACCATCGTAGGCCAGCCATCTCCCTGCGACACACTGCGGTGCTGCTGCCATTTTTATTATTGTTTTTGGCTCTGCGATGACGTGCGATGATGCGATGTTGATTTCATGGTTTGCTCCAGCGACCATGACCAAGAGTACAACTAAAAAAAAAAAAAAAACATCTATTTACGTCCAGTTCTCCCGTCCCGCCAATCAGGGCTAACTGAACCACCGGGCGAGGAACAGCTACCGCAACCGGGCTTTTGCCCGAATCCGGTACCCGAGGGACAGGGATTGCGACTAATGGTGCGACTAATGGAACACGATTCAAATTACATCGGTTTTTCGGATGTTTTCCGCTTTCGGTTCATCATTCTTGCTGCCTGGGCTGGTTCGAGTGCATCCGCTGGGAAACGGGATCGTTAGGCTGCCGGGGGTGAGTGATTAGACAATTTGTGCCAATTACAACGCCCAGTTCTGATGGCATCGAGATTGTAGAAATAGTGTCTGGCCCACATGTTGACAAATTTGCAATTTAGCGTAAGTTAAAGCCAATATTTGCGCTTTCATAGACTCGGTTAGCAATTTTTTATTTGTTATCATGATTGCTGTGCGTTTTTGGGAGTTTTTCAAATGAAAATTTGTTCGTCTCTTTTTTTTACATCCACCCGTTTAATGCTTCGAAAAAGTATAAAAGTTATGCAGTTTGCATATCAGCTAGGCAAAAAAACTGCGCATATTTAAAATTTCTACTCATTTTGCGCTATCGGCACACATATTAATTTGTAAAATGAGCTAATTTTGTAAAAGTTCTCCTAAAAGTTATGCAATACGCACTACACCGATTAAAACTCGTTGTGAATACTCTTTCAACGAGTGTAATTGTTCCAGAGTGTAGGGTGTTTAGTCCGAAAAATTTAATATCCTTCTGCTGTACCTCCCGTAATCCACCCACCCGACGATTCGTGCTATTACTTGTGTTGCACAAATTTCTAATATCATTCCGACAGGTGCGTTTTCATTAGAACTGTGAAACAGTTTCTATGAAATGTTGAACACAACTCTATTTATTTTTAAGAGCATTTTGTGCGTGAGTAGGAAAAAATCCAACCGAGCCTAACATGGCTTCTCACGATCCAATTTCACTATTTTTGAGGCTATATTCAATCGTTTCGTAGTTTCATACTTCGTGTAACTGCGTCCTCGGGCACCAGCCCAGCAGCTAATTCTGTGCTATTATCTAATCGATCCTCGAATCGGATCCACCCACCTGTTGCACTTGTAGTTCGAGCACGGTTTTTTCATTGTTTTCTTTTTTTTGCTATCTTATGCAACATCGGATCAGCTACAGCGAACGGTCGAAACTACCACTTTACAGAGCGCTTGTCAGCGTCTCGTTCCGGGTATGGGTTGGTGGCCGGTTTGGCGCTGTTAACAGTCGATGTTGCCTACCTGTCAGGTTCAGATTAATAAAAGGTAGTGCTTGATTTTTCTTTGTGCCCATGGCACCTACGACAATTACGCCTGTGCGTACGGTCGAAATCGAGTGTGCGAACCTTTGATCTTTCTTTCGACGTTCGACGTTTGCATTTTCCGTATGAAATGTTGCAGGCCGGTGGCAGGTTCGTTTTTTACAATCGATGCCTCGTCGGCCACGGCAGGCTGAACGATTCTACTCGCTGTTCAATCTAAGAATGGATGCATGCATGCATTTTACAGGTGAAAATTTCTTTCGTCCGGTTTTTTACGATCGCCCGTTTTATGCTTTGAAAAGGTATGAAAGTAATGCAGTTTGCATATCTACCAGGCACCTAAAAGTATGCATATTTCAAATTTCTACTTGTTTTGCGCAATTAGTACAAGTTTGAGCCGAGTTTGTAAAATTTCTCCTAAAAGTTATGCAATACGCACTACACCGATTAAAACTCGTTGTAAATACTCCTTCAACGAGTGTAATTGTTCCAGGGTGGAGGATGTTTAGTCCGAAAAATTTAATATCTTTCTGCTGTATCTCCCGTAATCCACCCACCCGATGATTCGTGCTATTTCTTGTGTTGCACAAATTTCCAATATCATGCCGACAGGTGCGTTTTCATTAAAACTGTGAAACAGTTGCTAGGAAATGTTGAACACAACTCTATCTATTTTTAAGAGCATTTTGTGCGTGAGTAGGAAAAAATCCAACCGAGCCTAACATGGCTTCTCACGATCCAATTTCACTATTTTTGAGGCTATATTCAATCGTTTCGTAGTTTCATACTTCGTGTAACTGCGTCCTCGGGCACCAGCCCAGCAGCTAATTCTGTGCTATTATCTAATCGATCCTCGAATCGGATCCACCCACCTGTTGCACTTGTAGTTCGAGCACGGTTTTTTCATTGTTTTCTTTTTTTTGCTATCTTATGCAACATCGGATCAGCTACAGCGAACGGTCGAAACTACCACTTTACAGAGCGCTTGTCAGCGTCTCGTTCCGGGTTTGGGTTGGTGGCCGGTTTGGCGCTGTTAACAGTCGATGTTGCCTACCTGTCAGGTTCAGATTAAAAAAGGTAGTGTTTGTTTTCTTTTTGTGCTCATGTCACCTACGGCAATTACGCCTGTGCGTACGGCCGAAATCAAGAGTGCGAATCTTTGATCTTTCTTTCGACGTTCGACGTTTGCATTTTCCGTATGAAATGTTGCAGGCCGGTGGGCAGGTTCGTTTTTTACAATCGACGCCATGTCGGCCAGCTGAACGATGCTACTCGCTGTTCCGTCAAGAATGGATGCATGCGTGCATTCTCGAACACGCTCAAAATAACGTTCTCGAATGGTGTAACTTGCGTTCCAAAGCTGCTGCGCAATAAACCATCCCAATAGCGAGACCAAATAGTCATAAAAAAACGCTCACATCCCAACAAGCTACTTGCGCTTTGTGCACCGTGGAAAACAATCGCCGGTAAAAGTTTCACTTGCTGTTTTCGTACCTTTCTTTTAATGCTTTTCCCCGCTGCACGGTCCCGCATGCGGCTCGCCGTTCCTTCTCATCGCCGGACTATAGCAGTGCAGAACGGAATGTTTTGTTACAGCTTTCCTGCGGCGCTAATTAGGCAAACGAGTCGCAGTGACGGTTCAGTCTTGGCTTCTTGCCTGGCGCAGAAGCTCTGCCGGACGTCTTGGTTGCTATTTCGAACCGTTTGCGAGCGGGCAGTTCTTTAACGAGTGCAATGTAACCCGATGCCGGACCTATCGGGGTGCGTGCAGTAGACGAGAGCTGGATTTTATGGCTAAATTTAATCGCCGTCCATGTCAGCAAGGCTTGTGGCTGCCATGCGCCTGGCAGTATGCAATCGTCACGACTGTGGATCGAATGTTTGCGCACTTTTAGCTATCAATTTGCAAAACCAAGGAAAAATAAGACGGTTGCGGTCGATTTTCGTCACGACTGGCAACTCTCAGGCGTAAATGTGATACAAACTGATGCAGGGCACCAATTGCGTTGCACAAGCGAAACGATAATTTGCTAAAAATAGTACGCATTACTGCAGCCGCCGCGTATTTGCTTTTTCCCGAACGCGTCCGCGTTCGTTTAACAACATCTTTCGCCTCGCCGTGTGGCGTGAGCCACAGGGATCGCGATGCAGAGCATGTAATGCATCGGTACGGTCTGTCGCTGGTTGATGGATTATGCTAGTGGCTGGCTTACCGACCTGATGGTTTGTTAGAATTTTCCTGCCCATTACAACTATCTCGGAAGTGGAACACGTCCCGCCCGGCTGGATTGCATTAGTTGTCTGCCCGCACAGAATTCGCAGCGCATTTGGGGCACGATTCCGCGCGTTCGATCCGCGTGCAACGAATGGGTCGGACGGACGGGAACACCCATGCACGTTCGCTCAGCCGCAGCGGGCATAATCCGCGTGCGGAAAATATAAAACCCCGTCGTACCGGAAAAAGCTCAACCGTTACATGGCACCATTGCGAGGCCCATTTTCATTAGGATGCTAGAGTGGCGTAAGTGCTCGAAGGCGGAGCGCTGAGAGCTCTAGGGCTTTCCACTGCTCTAGGTTTGTGCTTATCGTGAAAATTAAACACAAATAGTACATTTTTGCTTCGCTTCCGGACGTACTAAAATAAATAAAATTGCAAGCGACTGTTTTCTGTCTTGGGTGGTTTTTGTTGCGCCTGAATGTTTTATTTTTAAGTTCATTTTAAAATTGAAAAATAAACAAAGTTAGAAATGATAGCGTCATAAAAAGCCGAGTGACACCAACCCATGCTAGAGAAGCGGGAATAAATGCAAGTTTGCCGTAATTTAATACGCATTTGTTATCGGCATCAAAATGTGCAACGAGAAAACCCCGTTTCATCAATTAGTTTCGGTGTCAAAAACGGTAGCGCACGGTAATGCTAATGCAATTTTAATCCTAAATGGATATTGAGCAAATCCCCCGCCCGCGCTGTGACCGTACTATGCACCGAAACCAGGCGTGCGAATGAGCCGTCCGGATTAGCACGGAATGCGACGCCGCGATGGCCCGAGATTTGTCCCAGTGCCGTTCGTTCCATCCATTTGCTATCCTTTGCGACACCGACGTCCGCGCGCCGGGTATCAGCGTTACCCCGGGCACGTGAGCGAAATCGGCTCAGGTTCGCCAGCGTACGTACTTTCGGACAGTAATCCGACATAAATGACTGCCAGCACTCGTGCATTCGCTGAACGCGCTGGCGAAACAGAGGCAGAGAAGCGAGTGCGCGGGAAAGGAACGCAGCAACCGAAAGAGAGCAAGTGAAGCAATTTCTTGCACGGCACAGTTGCGTTTAAATGAAAGTGTGGGGAGGGGGG
>KI915047.1:1348660-1400454 GCA_000473445.2 Anopheles farauti | reverse complement strand
GGGTGGGAGATGGGGGAAATCCCCAAGCGAGCACTCTTGCCGCCATAAAACGGTAGCTCAAATCTCCACTGTGGCAATCAGGCACGCAGTCACAAGCTTGCAGTAGTCGGGCCGGCAAACGTCAACCGCGTAGAAAAGGCGACGAAAACCGGTTCTGCATGCGGCAGATTTTTCCGGCGCATCTCCCGCGGGAATACGTGATTTCCGCATTAAGGTCAAAGGTGTTTTGCACCGGCAATCACTTGGCAGATTTGCAGGTCCAATACCCGGCACTGTCTAAATATTCACTGCTGGCCAGAATTGGCAAACACGGCAGCACTTGACGAGCACCGATAACTTCGTCTTATTGGATTTGCGGGGTAGGTTTTATTGGAAAACAGCCTTCATAACACTGCTCCCGGCGCTAAGATTACATCTTTGGGAGATGTTTTAAAATCAACATAAACAGATCATATCGTTCCGGGGGAGGAGTGCGGGCGGACACAAGCCGCACCACAAACATGGCGCGCACGTTTATGACGAATGGCTCGGACGTGATGGTTCGTCCCCCCCCTGTTTGCGAATCGTCTTTCCAACATTCCGGCAAAATGTGCTCGAGAATTAATGAGGACGAATGTTTACGCTTCCCAAACAGCGTCCCCGCCAGGCAGCACACACCGGCGTCTAGCACGTTCCCTTGCCGAGTTTCACCGCTCCGAGCCGGCGTTGCGGACGTCTAAGGCAGTGTCGAGAATGTTTCGCCAAATTCCAACCGGAAGGGTGCTCATTTTCCATGCTTACATGTTGGACACCGGTACTGCAACACTCCCTAAAACGAAAACAAAACCAAACAAGATCTGAAGCGTAGATTAACTCCCGTGACAGGTGCGTTCACCGAGCGTGCCACACCAACGGCGGTGGATGATGGCAGCACTGTACGCCGATGTAATCATTCAACGCACCCGCATCACCTGGCGACTTGACAAATCGCACCTGGGCCCGGTGCCCGGGCTCAGATTGAAGACACCGAAGGTGGCTGCTGCGTTGCGATAGGATCTCAACGACACGCACACCATTAGCTCCCGGAACCAATTGCGCACACACGCCCGTGGCTGATTCCCCGGGTGGATTTTATTCTCAATTTCCCTCGCGGCGTACTGGGGATGGGGAAGTTCAAGCGCTAGTAAGTAGGTGTCTCGCTTGGAGGCCATACTGGGAGTTCGTTTTTCATGTGATTTTTTTTTTTCGTTCGCGTGTGCGTTTTGCCGCTGAGTCATCGGTTCGTGGCCGTGCTCGAGTCGTCTGGGGGGAATGTTCTTTGCACGGAGTGAGAGCAATTTCTGTTATTTACATACAGGACAATGTGTTACTGTGGAGGCCGCAACGCATACGATGAAAGTGGTAGTTTAATATCTAACGAAATTAGATATGGTACTTTCGCGTCTGTCAACTGTCAAACTGCCGGTGTTAAAAATTTAGCAAATAATATCAACTAAGAAGGGGCTTCTATCCAATCGATTCATAGCATAGATATTTTAGTATCACGAGTGTAGACAGAGCTCGCACACACAAACTAGCAGCACCGAGTCTCCAGAATCGCATTCGCTTGTCTCCCCACCTTTCCCTCCATAACACCGCGGTGTGCTTTAAACGTTGTGGCTTTCCATTCCGCCATCCAGCAAGGACACCTTTTAGTAGCGCCGAGTCAGCAGGCTTCCGGCCAGAAGCAGTGGTGCCTAGTGCGGCGATGGGAAGAGGGCCGCACCGCTGGGGCACATCGTAGCCTCGTCGTCACCGGTTGCCTCACCAGCACGAGGGAACCACCAGCCGCCAGCAGCAGCAGCAGCAGCAGCAGCAGGAGCAGCAGCAGGAGCAGCAGCAGGAGCAGGAGCAGGAGAGGGAGTGTAGTGCATCACCCGTGCCACGATGCATCGTTTGCGCAACACCTTCACTAGGTCCCGGACGCCCACGGGTGCGGAGATGAAAACCCAAAGCAGTCTCGAAGTACCGAAGCAGGTGAGTGCAAGTTTTCGCTGGGGTGCGCCCGCCTTTCGTTCATCGCCCATTAAACCACGTTCGCAAAATGTAGGTACGCTCAGCATCGTTCGACGAGATACAGCTGGAGGCGCAGCGGTCGCTGTCGGGAGCACCGCCGGAGGAGTCGTCGATGTCGAGCGTCGGCAACCTGCTGCTGCAGGTGCCGCAGACGGCGCCCGGTCAGCGGTCGCGCAGCTTCGATCTGGCCGGGTCGGCCTCGGATGAGGGTAGCGCCGTTGCTGCCGCCTTCCTCGACGTCCCGAAGCGGTTCCAGCGGCGTAAGTCGAGCTCGAAGACGCCACCACCGTGCATCCACTGCCTGTACCTAGAGGAGTATCGCCGGCTGATCGGGGTGGAGCAGCGGCTCTACTACGACAGCGAAGAGTACCAGGCGTACGCCGGCTACTACACCTCGAGCTCCTGCTCCTCCGATGACGATGACGACGATGACGACGGTGACGGCGAGGAAGACGCAACTGCTGCTGCTGCTGCTGCTGCTGATGCTGCTGGTGTTGCTGGTGGTGCTGCTGGTGGTGGTGCTGCTGGTGGTAGTGGTGGTACTACCACTGCTGACAGCAAGACCCAAGGTGACGATGAAGCAGTGGCAGGCCCGAGCACGGAGAGCGTGAACCGAGTGGCGGCGGTCGGGCTCACTGCGGGCGCCGGTGCAGACAATTTGGACGATGGATACTACAACTTCGACTACTTCTACGATGACGACGATGACGACGATGATGACGACGAGGATGACGAGGATGAGCCGGTCGAGCAGGACGATGACGATGACAGCGATAGTGACGCGAAGCGGCGCAAGGAGCGCCGTGCGCCCACAGCCACGACACCAACGACCGGCACGGAAACGGCGTCATTCGGGCTGGAGGCACCAGCGTACGATTACGCCTCGCTCTTCCAGCGCGTCTCACCACGACGCCGGCCCCGGGTAGACTGCGAGTGTGATACCGGTGCGGTAGCGACGACGCTCCTCGAACCGACGCCCGCCATTACGCTCACACTGACGACGACGAAAGCGGATGACGAGGTGGAACCGAACCGTGACGGTGGCAACGTCACGCACACCACCGGAGAGATTGCACTGATGCTACCGCACCACGACGATCCTCAGCCAGAGCAGCAGCAGCAGCAGCAGCAGCAGCAGCAGCAGGTGACAGGCGAGCCCGAAGCCGATCCAGCGACGGGTGAGGCGGTAGTGGTGACAACCGAACTACCATCGAATCGAACTCGCCGGCGTTCGATCTCTCGCCAGGAGGCAATCATCGTCGAGCCGACCGGCAGCTCGCTCGAGAACGTGTCCGGCACGTCGGAGAGCCGACCGACGTCACCAACACCACCACCACCGCCACAGCCGACCACCATCATCGGCGTGATCGTCGACGACCCACTGGACAACCAGGCACGTCCACCGCAGCGCGGCCGTGCTGCTTCCATGGGTCCGTCCGTGGGCGCTGCTCCGTCGTCGTCTTTCGCCTCGCCGCCCCCGCTACCACCATACCCCTGCCAGCAGCCCCCGGCACCACCGGTTCCGCCACGTCCCGGTGTCCCAGTGCCACTCGAGTCACCACCGCCGGTCGCCCGCATCATCACCACCACCGTCACCGCCAGCTCGACGACGGCGGCCGACTTCGTACGCGACATCTACCTGCAGGTGCCGGATCTGAAGCGCGACCGGGCCGCCTCGGTCGACTCCTGCTTCGCCAAGGTGACCGGCGCGAAGACGGAGGAGCTGCAGCCACCCGCGGACGGTGTCGCCTGCCTCAACCTGCTGACCGTGCCGAGCAGTGGCGCCGTCCGGTCGCGCTCGGTCGACATTGTGCTGCCGACGGAGGAACAGGCACGCTACAAGGCGCTCGCCCTGGCCGGTCCGTCCGGCAGTGGAGCCGCTAGTGGAGGCGGCCCAGGACCCAGCAATGCCAATGTGACCGCGGCTGCCACCGCCAGTATCGCTCTGCCACCGGGAGTGCGAGGGTAATGCGCCACTAATGCTTGCCTTATTTCGACATTTTTTTTTTCTTTCAGCTATATTATTTTACCATTATTAATTTGGTAGCCCCCACTAAACAGGCAATCCAAGTACGTTCGTTACACTAAACAGCAACGACGGCGACCCATTTCGTTACGGGCACGGTTGTTGTAAGCTGGTAGTGAGTGCACAAAGCAGCGGTGCACGGTTTTGTTTTGTATAATTTTTTTTTATTTTATATATACACCGTAATTGCGAACCTAACCGAGCCTGGCGGATCGCGTGTTTACCGTAGGCAAAGCTGGCCAGAATCTCGGCCCAACCGGGGCGTTCCGGTTCAACATCCGGTTTGAGCTTTACTCAAAACTCTCCCCTTTTTTCGTCCTTTCTCGCTCCCCTCCCGGCCCGTCGGGTCGGGCATATGCTCATTAGCCCGTTAATTGGGCACGCGTAACGTGTGTCCCTCGGCCTTGTTCGCTACCCGGAACCTCCATTTGCGCCATCTTTGCTTTGTTTCGCGGGTGTGTATGGTTTGGTTTTATTTTTATTTTTATTTTTTTTTTTTTTTTGCTTAGCTTCCGCTTTCCTTCCCACGCGCACGTCCGGCCCCAAGTGGGCGGGCGGACAGGGCTGTGGCGTGCGTTGTAAATATTAATATTCCTTTCCCGTGTTCTTCCCGTTTTCCCGACCTTAGGACTCGGGTTTTTTTCTTTAAAAAAAAAAAAAAAGCTCGCCCCGGCCTGCAGTTGATTCTGGGCTTACGTTTGCCTCGCCTTTGTTTGCTCTTTGTTTCCGTATATTTGGGGCGCGAAGGAAGAGGAAAACGAAAACCGACTGCGGGTGAAATAAACGCTTCCCTACTTCCCGGCACACCGGCACGTACCAGGTGCACATTTTCAGCCAGGAGTCAACAGAACGCAAAACCGTAACACAATCGTGATCAAAACCAGCCAACGCGGGCTGGAAGGGGAGAAGTTGTCAAATATTCACAACTTCAACTTCTTGCCTCATGTTTTCGTTATTACTTCTTGTAGCGTGTGGCTGGGCCGAAAAAGATTGAATCTAATGTTTCCGGTTTTTTATCTTTCTCTCTCTTTTTCTTTACCTCTTTGGACGCGTTCGCACCAACAAAAATAAAACCACAACCTCCAACAACTCTAGGTAAGTCCGTAGACGAGTAAGAATTTTTAGCCGCGGCCTGTGCATGTAGCGCGTCCATATTGTTATTATTTCCCACGCGCAAAAAATTTAGATTCCCATCTAGGACCAGAGTAAATGTGTCCCAAGCTGGTTCCGGTGAACTGTTTACGCAGTGTGACGTTCCGGTTGGGGGTTGTAGAGATTGCCGCGACCGTTGTGAGCATTTAAGATAATTTTTTAGCATTAAACTTGCCGGACGCAAGCGAAAATGAGCTCCGGTTGAAGGAAGCTGGCACTGCCTCTGTTCAGCAGCTATTCAGCCTACTAGGCACTAATATAGCCGCATCTCGTCCAATTGGACACCAAACGTCTACACTCGTATCTTCGAAAAAAGCATCACACACTTACGTGAGGGAACGGCGAACTCATTGTTCGCCAACTGTATTGGTTCAGATGGCATCTGGCACCGGAGGAACGTCCACACTGCGCTGATACCGCCGGTACGCCTCGCCTGAAGCTGGCAATTTGATTGCTAAATACTACGAACGCAAAAGCGATGGAGTTTTCGCTCGGGAACATGATCGACCGGCCGTTTCTCCAAGATACGCCGACTCACGGCTCGCGCCAACTGCTGCCAGCTTACGCTAGATAGGGCCGCTTCCTGCCGCTGAAGCTGACATTCATTACTGACGTTTATGGTGATGACGGTGGGCCACCGTTTGGACCGTGCCGTTTCCTCCTACCCAGCAGCCATATTATTTCCCGCACCAAACTCCCTGCATCACACAGGCACCCGTCTGAGCAGGCAGAGCTTAGGCACACACACACACACTCACACGCGCACGCACACACCAACAAAACACGGCATTCATCAAACAATCACGACGGTCGGCAAACATTTGCATTTAATTTGAAGCGCATAAAGAAAACGACCGCCGTACCTTCACGAAACGATAGCGTTCGATTTTTGTCGTATATGTGCCTCTTTTTTCCCTTTCTTTCTCTTTTTATTTGTGTCTGTGAATCTTTATTTGTCTACCCACTGTGGCAGGTGGGCAGAGATTTTGTGCTACCTTGCAGTGGCGAACGCCGACTGAAACAGGCTGAAGGCTGAAAAGAAAGCTACTTTCTGCTCGATCGCTCTTTTTCTCTCCCTCACTCGGTTTCAACCTCTTTGTAAGGGGGCCGGCAAAGTTGGGAAGCGAAACGTCAAACGCGGTACGAGCGGCATCGGGGGAGCACTAATATCATTACACGCTTTTGCGTTCTCCGGATCGGCATCGGGGGCCGATTGAATGTCGGAATGAAGTGCTCGAAAAAAAAAAAACGGCATGTGCTGCAATAAATATCCGCCGGTGCCGGTA
This sequence comes from Anopheles farauti, assembly GCA_000473445.2. NCBI lineage: Eukaryota > Metazoa > Arthropoda > Insecta > Diptera > Culicidae > Anopheles > Anopheles farauti. The sequence goes on along the minus strand of KI915047.1, from coordinate 1,393,956 downwards.
TCGGACAATGCACGAATGGTAAAATAATCCCGGCTGCATCGTGCAACGGCTGTGCCCAGATGGGTTTCGTTCCCGCAGCATTTCTTTCCCTGCCGGAAGATCGATCAAACGCACGACACAATGTCAAACGACGCTAGAAATGATAGATATCCTATTAGGAAGCATTCTTTGTGGGAAGAGTCCCCGTACGGTTGCTGAAAACCAGTAAGTCCCAGCATGTTGTCCAGAGAAACACGATAAATGCGCCGCATACTGGTTGCGCATTGATATGAATAGCAAACACAGAGTACATTCCCGATTGTTTGCACCGGCACCGGGAATGGCATAGTGTTCGTAGTAGACCGCCATGGTTCTGGAACTTGCCTTCCATACTAGAACCACTTTTTAGTCTGAATCTGATCTGAATGGAATTTGTCCTTGCGTTTGTAAATTCCACCATCCTATCTGGTAACTGGTAGCCGGACACGTTATTAGGACATCGACATGAATCTCGTGACTCTCTCGGCACGGATGTGACGTAACTAACGAAAATGTTTATCGATGGAAGGCAGGGGGGGAGGGGGGAACGGGGAGCGTAAAGCCACAAGTAGCAGTCGTTTCCGTGTCACGTCCACTAAAGCTGGCAGAAGCGAGGAAAACGCGCTACAATGCGCTGGCTGACACTCGACAACGGGCTGCTAACTACCAGGCGACCCGGCATCTTGATCTTTGGCACCTAGTTGCCACACGATTGTGTCCGGTCTTTCCGGGTTCGCTTTGCCTCGCTGTTTCGGTGTGTGGGTGTGTGTTGTGTGTGTGTGTGTGGCGAGTCGTAGAAAAGTTTTCTATAGCCATTTCGGTTCTCTGCTTTCTTTTTTTTCTCTGTTTTCTGTAACAATTCGTTGTTGGAGGAGTACGCCCGTGACTCCGAGTGTGGAATCTCCGACACCAGAGTTCTTGTGCGTTTGAGTGTTTATACTATTATCATTATTTCGGACTTTTTTGGTTCTGGCTTTCCCACATGCGACCGGTTGGCTGCTCAGCCAACTCCCCTTTGGGCTGTGTGTGTGTGTGTGTGTTCCGCTTTGCTCGTGTTTTGCGCCTGACATAAACCACCCGGATGCGGAGGTAGTGGTAAGTGCTTGCGTTTTAGTGCCATCACCGTTTGATGGGGCAACATTTTGGGTTCGCTTCGTTTTTTTTTTGGGCTATTATTTTTTATTCCTGTGACCGAGCAAGCGTGTAGGTTATGGCGAAGTTGTACGCACTCCGCGGGTGAGGAAGGGTACGCAAGCTGTTCGTGTCGACCGATCGACTCGTGCTGTAAAAGTTTGTTGTTGCATGTGTGCGCATTGTGCTACATTCGAGCGATTCGGCGAGAAATAAAAAGAAATTATTAGTTTGACAATCCATCCAGCTGGCGTTCCGTGTTCCGCACGCGGGACGTTAGGGGAGTTTTCGAGCGAAGCGAAGTGGTGGTGTCCTTCCCGTGCTTTGAAACGCAATTTTAGTTTGGAGCTGTCATTAATGCCGTCGCCAGTAGCGCCATTAACGTTCGACGAGTTCGAGACACCAGCTTCGCGTTGTTTTCACACGCGAGCAACGAGTACGCCACTTGGATAGACGTACCAATTACATTTTAGAGACGATACCCACGCCAAACCGTACTGTCAAAACTCATTTCCCGCTGGTGGAGCGCGCTGGTGGAGCAGACAGCAGCAAACCAGTTCGGCTGGGTCTGTGATTGCAATTAACAATTCATCAGCTTGAATTAAAAATGCCCTACCGTCCGGCCGAGTCTTGCGGGACATTGTTGCCATTTCAACACGTCGCTTTTCGGAGCAACCAACACCGTGAGGAAGTTTCCGGCCCACAGATAGCGCCACCGTCTGGTGGCACAACTTCCAACGCACGACGGCACGCTGAGGGCCCAGCGTTTCGGGGCGCTAGTTTCACTTTAATTAGCAAGCGCTCCTATTACTTATCTGGCGCTGGAAGCTGCCCGGCTGTGACTCGGGTCCGGGAACTCGCACAGCAACTTCAAGAGCCATCCGTCGTGGATGACGCGAACTGTAACGTATGTCTTCCCGCCCAACCTGCGCTTGAAGGGCGCCCGCATCCTTAATTGCGTTCGCACTTCGCGTCGCGAGGAAGATAAGAAGCGGGGGGAGTAGATCCGGCCCGGGCATATGCACCGGTTCCGGGATTCGCGTACCTGGTGCAGAAAATGGCGAAAAAAGGCACCGATGGAATCGGTCACAAAACTTCCACCAGCCTGTACGTGTTGCGCACGGCAGCGCCAACTTTAAGTAAATAAAATGCTAAAATATTATCCCCGCATACCCGAGACGCTTCCAGCGGGTCACGTTTAATTGCTTAAAAAGACTACCCCAAACCGGCTGCCGGTTCGGTTGCGGTTCTGCACGAGGAAAGGAAAAAGTGACAGCGCATTGAAAAAATAAAGCTCAAACCCGAACGCGTGAGGAAAGGGGCCCAAAATGGGCTACGGATAAGGAGCCCCGCGTGAGGGACGGGTATATGCACATAATGTCAGTGCCACTGTCAGAGCGCGTCTTCGGGACGAGCAACACAACAGCCCTTGCAGGTCAAGTGGCGTGGCCGGGTGGTTCGTGTTTTGCCAGGCCGCAAAACGCGCTTTCTTTAATCATGAAACGTTTCGCACGTACAGCCCGGCGAGCAAACGCGAGCAAACGGAAGAAGAATTCGGGTCTGCTTCCCCAGATCTTGTCTCCGGCTTTCCAGGCGTCCTTTTTGGAGCTCCCGCATTGTGTGTGCACGTCGTAAGATATGGCAGCTAAGGCCAGCTAGTTTGCGTGCGGCCCGGTGTCACCCTAACCTTTCCTATCGCTACACGCTCCAGGGTCAATATTTGGCCGTAATACAGTGCCGGCGCAGCTTATCGCCGGTGACTATTTGCACACATTTTTCCAATGCGTCACCTGCAGGTGCGCGCTAACACCTGCTGGAAAGAGAGAGCGAGAAAGAGAGAGATTGGAGCAAAACCGTACCCCACCGTAGTGCGAGCCAATCGTTCTGTGCGTGTGGGTGTATTCTAACGATACGTGAAAGGTGTTTTTTTTTTTTTTTGGACGGTAAGGTCTTGAATGTGTGGAGGAAGTCAAGTGATGCGGTTGCTCTCCAATTCCGTTCATCGTATCAGTGTCACCGGCACGGTGCGTGTTTTGTATGGGTGATCTCACAGATGCTGACACTGTGCACAACGATCGGTGCCCCTCTCCAAACGTCAGTGTGATCTTTGTCGTAGTTCGGGCTTGAGCGTCGAGAGCGAATCTTGGCCACTTGAGTGGATAATTTTTGTTTGCTGCATCAGAACTTCTTTTGCTGGGGTGTGTGTTGTGTGCGAAGGTTTCGTCGGTGCGTCGTATCGGAGCGATCGTGTAGTTCGTGTGTGTGTGTGTGTGTGTGTGTGTGTGTGTGTGGGTGTGTGTGCGATTAGTATCGCACCGTATCAAAGCAACCCGCTCTAGTTCTTTGCCATCTTCTTCGGACGGCCATTATCGTAGCCCAAAAGCCAACCTCGCCTCGCCTTCTTCAGCAATCAAACAATCGAAATGGTCGTGGTCACCGTCGTGCCACTCGTTGTGATGATTCACACCATTGTTTACGCGGCGATGGTCCATTACCATCTGTCATCCGGAACCGACTGGGCTCGCTGCTTCCACACGCAACAAGTGTCACGTAAAGCGGTGGAACAGATGGCCCGCTCATGGCTGCTGCCGATCGGCTTCAGCGGCAGTATAGAGCGCGTACCCTGATAAGATAAGCTGATCGGGGCACGCACCGGAGCCGCGTGAATCGGATGTTCCGGCATCGCAAAACAACCCGCCGACACGTGCAGTCGCAAACGGACCATCCCCACGTTCGGATTTCAGTTCCTGTGCGGAACAGGACACGCAAAACTTTCCATCGGCTCCGGCAGCGCCTGTTGGTCTTTCGAACCGTGCGGTAACGCTACGTCAAACATCGCTTGCAGAAAACCTGTTTGACTTCTCCATGTGTGTGCGCGTGTGTGTGTGTTTTGTGTTGCAAAACACCCAGCAAATGCAGCAGGACCTTCGCGCCCTTATCCGATTAGCTACCTGTTTTGGTGGCCGCCCCGACCGTGAGCAGTCCGACTGACAGCGAAAAGTCACCCGGGAATCGTCCCGCTGTGGGCGCGGGGAGGGAGAGTTGCCCCACCTGTGTATTTGCTTTGCCTAGTTGTGTGCGTTTGCGCCACTGTCAATATTGTGTACGCTCGCTGCGCTCCGAATCCGGTGGTACATTATTTGTAAAACCTCTCGGACGCGTGGGATCGTGCGCGGCCGCGGTTGCGGCTTTTCCGCAGCAGAATATTAATTTTATCGCGAGCGGCACGGGCGAAACACCGAACGCGGAGCGAACCGTATTATCAGCCCCGGGGGAAAAAAAAAACGCTGCACGCTGCAGTGTGGAAAATTGCCGGCCGAGAGAAATTGGATCGCTTGCGTCCAGTATGCTTGCAGTCCCGTGTTGGTATTTAGGGTTAGTTTGAAAACTAATTACCGGCGGGAAATGGAATAGGAATTGAGACGTTTTCCAGCAACTCGCTGCGTGCGGATTGTGCATAACAATTCCGGGCTGGGTGTTGCATTTCCAGCCGGGGCCGCTTCGTACCTGGAATTGGCTGGTGCTTCTGCTTTTTTGGTCACTGATTTCCAAACAACTCGGTAGGCAAATGTTATTCGAACCAGCCAATCATAGCGTTTAAAATTCTCGCGTAATAAATTGTGCACGCTAGATTGCATACCTTCGGGCTGCGTTGGCGTGTTTGTGGTTTCGGTCAAATATAGTTGGCCTTTTATTCCGGTGAGCTATTTACGTCTCATTTTATGGCAAATTCGGTTGTGGTTTGTTAGTCATGATTTATTATTTATTCTTGGCTGGTGTATTTAACGACCATTTCCGACCATAATTGCACAAAACGAGCTAGCAAGCTAGCATTATGACATCTCCATATTGTCGGGCATTTATATTTATAAGCTTACAAAAGAAACTCTATATCTGGTATCTACAGTGAGAATAATCTTGAGAAAAAATACAATGTCCAGTTCAGGCACGTACCAACAGCTCGCTGGTCGTCGTCGTCGGAATCAGAGCTAGCCTTAAACAATTCCAATCAACCCGAAAAACCCTAACGTCATCATGGTTCTACAATCAACGGTGCCGGTGCTGTGTATGGCGTGTATTGGGCGGATCGCACCCGGTCGCGCCCGATCGGTGCGTGTGCGTCCGAAGCGTCAGGTGCGGCGCTGGTATCACCGGACGCGCGATCGGATCGTACGTTTGTCACGTTGCGGTGGTTGCTGTGGCTGGCTGCCGACGGTGGCGACTCCACAACCCATCACGATCAGCCGCCGGCGACGTTCCCAGTGTCCGCCAATGTACGGCCGCAGCGTCAGCTATCCCGGCCAGCGACGACGTTACTCCCTGGGAAGCTTCTGCCCCAGCGCCACCATCCCGACCGCACGGAGACGTCGCTCGTCTGTCACCTGCAGCCGGGTGCGGAAGATTTCCGCCAGCGGCCGGTACCTCGAGCCGCCAGCGTTCGGCAACGGGTGCGTCAGCTGGCCTGGCCGGCGGCGCGCCTTCCGTGTACGCGATCGCACACTGGTCGCTCACCGGTTGCGCAGGTACATTGTGACCGAGGTTGGAGCGAAGAGGAACCAGCGGTTTGATGGACGCGCTACTGCACGAACACTAAATTTCGCTCCAGTCGCTACTGGCCGACACTAAATTTCGTTTCTTCTTCTTCTTCTTCTCTCCACCCATTGCAGTGTCGACCCGCACGGACGCCAGATACGCTGCACGCCGGACTGGAGCGAGAATGCCGTCTCCGGTGATCATCTATGGGTGCCGACCTCGGTTTCCGGCGACTGTTGCTACGTGGGTGATAACGACTGCACGGTAGGTGTGAGTACGGACGATTTTTTTTTTTTTTCGTCCGGACGGTGCGGGGATTATCGCGAAACGGGCTCCCGATGGACCACAAATGCGAACAATTCTCGCACTATAATGCGGTTATTAGACGACGGAAAATACTGTTGGATATTTTCTGTCAAACTGGACTCTGGCGCGGCGTTTGGCATAAAAAATCCACCCGCTCGTGTAATAATAAAAGTTTGGCGCAGCGGTTATTTTGTGTAATAACCAAACAATCATTTTGACAGAAAATAACCGGTCTGAAAAAATCAGAACCGAGCGTATCGGATTCTGATTGGCGGTCTGGATATTTTCTGGATATCGTCTAATAACCGCATAAACGCATTATTAACTTCTCGTTCAATATCGTTCTCACAAAGCCTGTCGTTCTGGGAACGCGCGCCCGATAGCCCGAAATCCGTTTGATGCCGTCTACATTTTCCAATGTCCCAACGCGGCCTTAATTATTATGCTTAATTTGGAATTCATTTGCTTTGTTGTACGCTCAGTTGACATCATTAACGGTTGAAGTTTTGGACAGCATATTAGCAGCGGAGAGTATTCTTTTTATCTGGTGATAGCTGCATACGTTTCCACGGGGCGCGATGGTTTTCCTAACGAGTGCTTTCAACAAACGAAATGTGGCCTGTTTGATTGAATTCTATTCGAGTGGGTTTCGATTTTCTAACATTGTTGGTTTCGACTCGTGTTTCTGTGCAAAACAAATTGATAATGGACAATTCGTTTGCCTGCCAAGGTCGGCTTTGACGAGCGGAAATATGCATATTCGGTTTCGGTGGTGAGATTTATAAACAGCAGTGTCACTGTCCACCGGTGCCGTAATAAACCCACTACCAAACCAACCAGCCAACTGCCAAATGCAGATGGCAAAACTCAGACCCCCCCCCCCCTCTTCGTTTGTTTACTGCGCCAAAAGCAGGCAAATCGGTTCGAAGATTATTCATAACCCACGCTTTCGCCGTTCCGCCGGTGACAGTTTATATGTATCGTTACCCTTTTTTTTTGTTTGTTGCTGGTTCTGCTCGTTAGCAACCCGGATGGAAAGTCCTGAAGACTGGGGTTTGGGCTGCCGATGGATAGTTATGTTATGTTTATTTATGGATTTTTAACGAATGCATATGACGAACCGCGCAGCAGCGATAGAATTTTGTGCATAAATCACGGCACCTACCGGGCCTGGCCCGGCTGAATTCGATTACATATTGGCCGGTGAACCGCACATTCAAAACTCGTTAACGTTCTCGGGTGCCGTTCGCATTGCGAGTTAATTTCGGGGTAATAAAAACATGCACCAGGCAATAACGCATGTGCATGCCTGCGTGCGACGGTTGCTCCGCTTGACTGACGCTTTTACGAGTCTGCCCGGGTCGTAAAAATGAGGCAAATGCAAATTTGTTTTTTTTTTAAGTGTTAGCGCCCAGACACCCGAGTGTGTTGCAGCCGGAGCGAGCGTTTATGGAAGACACTCTTATGTCCGGGCCAGCATCCTCGCAAGGAGTAATTTCGCAGCGTAAAACGGCAAAACAAACAGCGCGAATGCTCAATTTATAGCCGATGCGAAGAATCATTGCAGCGGACGGGGAATAGTGCAAATAGTAAATCGCAGCTGCACTTGGCTGGCTTCATCAATATAAGCGATTCTTTTTTAACGACACTTAAAACCCGGAAAGATAATAAAAGCACCGCGTGTGTTGGATTTTACAACGCGCGGCATTATCGTCGGTATGGCGGGCAGCTTCCGAGCAGAGAGTGCTAAAATCTTATTTTTATTTTTCGTTCAGTTGGCATTACCTTGAAGTACGTTTTTTCAACCACGGCATGAGAAAACTAGCAAAAAACGAAGTTTCCATCACTTGCGTAGTTTTAATTGAAATTGTATCAAGAAAAACATTTCATTTGCCATCTATTTAAACACTTTCTTTCTGAAAAACGCGCATTGGAAGTACTTTTACCTTATCAGCCTAAAAGTATGCAATGTTATATGGATTTGATCAACTCTTGCGGAATGGATTGTGTTCATGCTAAAAATCGACGAACGCGTTTATAATATTTAACGCCTAGATGGTGAAATAAAAGCTTTTGTTCATTATAAAACTTTTTACAACTTCTCATTACTTAATATAATTGCAATACAAAAAGGAAAATTTGATTAAACAAATTGAAGCCTGCCGCGAAGACCGACAATAGATAGTAAAATCCTTACCCAGCTTTTTAATGCCCTTGTTGATCTGGTGTTTTATGCCCCTCTTCATCCTCTCATTTCAGAAGCACGGTCCGCGGATGAAGTGCGCCGCCTGCAAGATCATCTCACACGCGAGCTGTATCTCGGTGCTGATGGAGCGCAGCCAGCTGCAGTGTAAGCCGACGTTTCGTGACGTTGGCGTCCGGCAATACCGGGAGCAGACGAAAACTACCCACCATTGGGTGCACCGGCGCACCGAGAAGGGCAAGTGCAAGCAGTGCGGCAAGGTAAGCGGGAAAGTTCGTTCTTCCGTCGTTCGGTTTCTTAATCCGGTCGCTTTCCCGCACAGCGACTTTTCTTACGCTCTCCGCGCTTGGAAGACCTTCGTGAGAGTATTAAGACCATTTGTGCAATTGGTTGCAATTTGCATGTTTTATTCTTTATTTGGCTCTGTGATTCTGTCGAAACGCATAATTATAACCGCTGTCAACTGCGCAATAAAACTGTTGATGCAAACTTTTGCAAATCTTTGGGCGCCAATTTCAGCTGACCGCTTGGATGAAAGTATGCAATGTGTTTTGCTATAATTTAGGGTATTTGAAATGACACACTTTAAGACCGGGTAGAAATTTCTACCGACAGTTAGTTCGTAGTTTTTTTAAAATATATTTAATGCAGTTGCAAGCAAGTCGTGGAAAGCTCTTTTTCCGCGGTGTGAATGTTAATTAAAACCTAGCTGGATATTAAAACCCCTCATTCCGCCACCTGTTGCATACGACAGAATTGCCGTGAGAAGCACAACTGCTCTACAATATTTTGAATTATCAAATAATCCTTTCAAAACACGCAACAGGTAGGAAGCCACATATTAATGGGTATTATAATGCAGAGTATTCGCTGACCTTTGTAGCGCCTGAATGTAAATAACTGACCCAAAATGTTTTTAAAAAGGTTTTTGTTGGACTATGGTTTTGAGGAAATGTATAATAACTTTTATTTGGTCGCGTGAAACATCCCACGCAATAATGTCCCTTTTGTTCGTGTTTAGTAATAAGCGCGTAATGATTTGCTGGATTGGTCACTACCAGGGATTGAAGCGAGACTAAAACTGCTTACACTGTTTCTGAACCGATATACTGATGTGTGTAACGATCCTGGAGGGCTTTTAGATGAAACGCATTTAATGGACTTCATTAGAAAATCGTATTTTACGGTGCACTTCATCATGCACTCGCTCATCGCCCGTCATCTGCGTTGTTTCGAACCGAGGTCATTGTTTAATACCCGTTTCTCCAAAACAAACAAAACTCTCCCTGGAGCAAGCGTACGAATGGTTTAATATGCCACCTGTTGTACACGGCTTACATTCGGTTTTCCAAAAGCCGAGCAAGGCCGGCATTCGGATCAGCATACGAATAAAACCACGCACTCCAACACATCAAGCGAAGCCCGTCTTATATATCCAGCGCTGATGCCCGTAAGGTGTGCCGTGCCGTTCTTCTGCGCATGCATATAACCTCTGCCCGAAGCTGGGCGGTCGTACAATCGTTCCCGGACGTCGCGGTATGGTGCAACCGGATCAGCCCTATCACTGGTCGATGTGTTCGGCCGAGCTTCGGTTTTTGATCAGCGGTAGCGAGTGAGTGGGTGTCGGTGTGTTCGGCACCATATAATAGGTCCATCAGATGCTGCTCGTTCGATCAGTCAGCAAGTGAACAGTGTCTGGGACAGGTCGTGTTCTGCGAGGGCTAGTCTGACGGAAAGTGAACCAACCGTTCTACAGCATACTTTCAATAAACTGGCGTGATTGTGCAGTGATTGTTTTGCCGTTCGTCGCTCCACAGTGATCGTTGCGCATAAAACATTTTTTAAAACAAATTTCTTTATTTCTTCTCAACGATAAAACAGCTAAATTACTTCGAGTGTAATTATTAGGATAAATTAGTTTCGACAATAATTTTTGCAAATTGTTTCATAATTAATTTCAGCATGCTAGTGATGCTGTTGTTCATGTTGGCGTGCGTGGGGGTACTGTTTTGGATAGTAGGCACCTATAAGCGGCATTTTCTGTAGTTTGTTTTGTTTTCCGGATTTGTTGTTATTGTGCATAGGAGTTTTCTCCAAACAAATATTTTGATCACATGTGCACGGTTGATGTACCGTGCATATTTTATTGAAATATTTATTTGGAAAAAACTTCTATTCAAAAACGAAAAAACCGGAATGAAACGATCGTGAACAAATGCCCCTAACAGTATGCAAACTGCAAGGAAAATCTAGCTTTTCAATTATAGCTGACAACTGATTTATTATTTTGCCAAATTTGCAAATTTTAATAACAGAACCGCTATTCTTTGCATTGAAAAGCAATGATTAGTATATAGGGAAAAAATGGAAATAGTTTTCATAATACCTCGCGTAGGGCTGAAATAACACTTATTGCTTGATATATTTAAATATTACTTTTAAGTACTATCAAACTAAAGAGTTTTTCCTCTTGGTCATATGAGTTGAGAATTTATTTGTTTTTTGTTATACGCGGTATTTACGGCTGATGTAGCCGTAATACTAATTAATTAATTAGACTAATTAGACTGACGGATATGTTTGATTTGCAAGGTATTTCCTCCCTGTATATGTGCCCTATCCCAGACCTGGTTGAAAAGTTGTGACTGAGATGACTGAAGTTGTGAAGATGTTGTGTTGTTGTTTTGAGTGGAGTGGTTTTTAATCCCGTCTATTGCACAGTGGTGTTTTGCCGTCGTAAAATAACACAAAAAATAGTCTTATAAACAAATTAAAACATAATCACGAGCAAAAATAACAGTACATAAGGGAAGCATTGTTTTTAGCAAATTTCCCATATAGAAAGTTTTAATTGAAATATTTGATACGATCTGCTTTCTCGGTGGTAATAATCCGTTCCGAGTAATCAACTGAACAGAAGCACCACAAATGCTTCGTATAATTGCACGGGTTCGGGTGACATCAAACACAAGACTTCTCGACCCGCAAGCTGTCTGTGGTAATCGTTATTAAACTGTCAATATATATTAATACATGTTATCAGTTTATTAATACCGGTTTGTACAACATTCTGACCCGGGTCAACAGTTTGAAGAACTGGTAGACTGATTCCTTGCGGTTGGTGGCTACGAGTGTGAAATACATTTATGATTATCTGAATTCAAACGCCCCTTCGGAGACAATGTCGGAGACGGCTGTGGTTGATTAAGTGAGTTGGAAATAAATCGCATTTATTCGTTCGGCGCTGTGAATCTCAATAAGTGGACAGCTTGATCCGAGAATTAATATTTATTAATCTCGCCCCTTTTCCCCCAGTGGTTGTCATATTATAAATTTCTGTTATCAATTTCTGCTGATGTCACAACGTTCCTAACGTGTTGTTTGATTTGTCGATCTGTTCAAGCGATAAAAACAATTTAATAATTGCATCTGGCTGTGAATGAGCGCTTGGATGACTCAGTAAATCAATCAAACATTCAGCATATATTGCGTTTGCTGTATAAGATTGAGGCCTTTGATGCCTGGGAAACGATTTTATTAAATTTACTGAAGATAATCAATATTTAATAAGGGTCATGAGTATAATTGTGGCGGTTTTCTTCCTATAATAATCTCCCCCCGAATCCACACATCCAGTCGTTACAGGCGAAACTAACGTTCAGCTCGAAGGAGATCGTAGCGCTGTCGTGCGCCTGGTGCAAAGCGTCCTACCACAACAAGGAGGCCTGCTTCAATCCGGAGCGCATCGGCGAAGAGTGTACGCTCGGTGAGTACGGCTTGTGGCCGCCACAGTCCGCACGGGTTGATTAACGCTCCGATCATCCCCTGCAGGTACGCACCGCAGCATCGTCGTGCCACCGTCCTGGATCGTGAAGCTTCCGCGCAAGGGCAACTTCAAGTCATCGCTACGTAAAACGCCGCAAAAGAAGAAGCAAAAGCCGGGCAAGAAGGCGTCGGTGCCCCGGGAACCGCGCACGTTCGTGATAAAGCCGATCCCGACCGCGAACATTACGCCGGTGCTGGTGTTTATCAACCCGAAGTCGGGTGGCAACCAGGGCGCAAAGCTGCTGCAAAAGTTCCAGTGGCTGCTGAACCCGCGCCAAGTGTTCGATCTGACCCAGGGTGGACCGCGCATGGGGTGAGTGCTGAGGAAGCTGCAGCTAGGAGTGTTTTTCTTATTTATAATTTGTTTTTTTTTGTTTTTTTTTTGCGACTCACCCTCAAAACAGATTGGAGTTGTTCCGGAAGGTGCCTCAGCTGCGTGTACTAGCGTGTGGTGGTGACGGAACTGTCGGTTGGGTGCTGTCCGTACTCGATCAGATTAACTTCGTGCCGCCACCGGCCGTTGGTGTGCTGCCACTCGGAACTGGCAACGATCTAGCACGAGCCCTTGGCTGGGGTGGTGTAAGTATGCAACTGCTCTCCGTTCCTGTGCGCCGTCCTAACTGCCTGACCGGCTGCGTTTCAGGGTTACACCGATGAACCGATCAGCAAAATCTTGGCGAACATCGGCAACTCCGACACGGTGCTGTTAGATCGCTGGAATCTGAACGTTGAACCGAACACCGCCGTCCCGGACGCAGACGACGGCAAGGACAACCTGCCGCTCAACGTCGTCAACAACTATTTCTCGCTCGGTGTTGATGCGCACATCGCGCTCGAGTTCCATGAAGCGCGCGGTAGGTCTCTGCTCGCTCTACTTCCTCAAGTGACTGCTCTAAACCGTTCGTTAAACCATTTCGCAGAGGCACACCCGGAGAAGTTCAACTCGCGGCTGCGCAATAAGATGTTCTATGGCCAGGCCGGCGGGAAGGATCTATTAAAACGCAAGTGGAAAGGGTTGGCCGAGTTCGTAACGCTCGAGTGCGACGGGAAGGATCTGACGCCGAAGCTGAAAGAGCACAAGGTGCACGCGATAGTATTCCTTAACATTCCAAGGTGAGCGGGTTTGTGCAGCCGGCGGTTCCGGGGTGGTTTCAAACGGCCCGTTTACCCTTTCGCTTCCAGCTACGGTGGTGGTACGCATCCGTGGAACAAGTCGGGCGGCCAGTACGAGCCGGCGACCGACGATGGCATGATCGAGGTGGTCGGATTGACCACGTACCAGTTGCCACTACTGCAAGCCGGCGGTCACGGTACCTGCATCACGCAGTGCCGGCAGGCCCGCATCGTCACCTCGAAAACGATACCGATGCAGGTGGACGGAGAAGCGTGCAAGTTGAAACCGTCCCGCATCGAGCTAACGCTCCTAAACAAAGCCGTCATGCTGGCGAAGAAGAAGCCCGGCCGCGCCAACGTGCCGTAAGTGATCGCTAACCGTGTGTGGTAGTCTCGTGGTATGCTCCGGTGTGTTAAAACCGTCCCAACCCGGTCAATGTTACAGGCAAGAGAAGCTGGAATCGCTCACCATCACGCTGATGAAGATCATGATGGCGGACTACGAGCAGCACCACTACGACAAGGAGCTGCTACGACAATCAGCGGTAAGCCTCGGCAGCCTCGAGGTGCCCGTCACCGATCTGGAGCAAGTGCGCGTGCTGATCAACAAATACTGTGGCGAACAACCGGACAGCCCGAAGCTGTCCCCGGACTGGTGCTTCATCGACTGTAAGCATACCGGGCTTATCATACATATCATACCATCGCACATTAACACCCTGCAACTTCCCTGTTTTCGCCGCCAGCCTGCACCGCCGAACGTTTCTTCCGTGTCGATCGTGCGCAGGAGAACCTGCACTTCATCACCGATATCGCCACCGACTGTGTGTTCGTGCTCGACCAGGAAAGCCCAACGCTGCCGCAGACGCCCGAGGACGAACATCGGCGGCTGGTCGGGGCGCACGGTAGTACCGCCACCGGCAGTCTCGAGTCGGGCGACGGCGTCGGCAGCACCGGATCGTGCTCACCGCACCAGGGCAAGCAGCTCGACCGCTCCCTGTCCGGACCGCCGACGGCCACCGGTGACATTCCAGCGCGTAAGAGTAGGTGCAACGGTGCGCGTACCACGGTTCCGGTGTCTTTACGCATCTCTTTCGCTTTATTCTTCTCTCCCTCCCTACGATGGTCTCGTCTACGGCAGGTCCCCAGGGTCCCCGGGACACAGACGGTACGCATCCGCGCGCTCACGATTCCGTCGGCAACGGGCAAAGCCTGGACCAGATGGTCAACTACAAAAGGTAAGAGAGATGCTGCTCCCATCTGGCTTCTCACAATCCGTGTTTTGGTCGTGTTATTGCTGGCAGCAAGCAGAAAACAAACTTGTCACTCCGTCCTCATTCAGGTGTCTGTACTCTCATTCCGTCTCAGCGCTGTGTTTCACTGTCACATTTGCATGTTTCATCAGAGATCGCCATACTTTTTTTTGTTGCATCAACTTGCTCTCATTTCGATGGTCGTTTTCTAAACACATCCGAAGCAAGCGTTCTCATTCAGGTGTCTGTACTCTCATCGCGTCGCAGCGCTGTGCTTCACTGTCACGTTTGCATGTTTCATAAGAGATCACCATACTTTTTTTTGCATCAACTAGCTCTCATTTCGATGATCGTTTTCTAAACACACCCGACGCAAAGACATTCGAAAACGGAAGAAATTCTTTCGAGACATAATGTGCCATGCCTTTTTTTTTTGTTATACAAGTGTGTCCTTGTCAGTCATCGTATTTGCATATGCGTGTGCAAGGTCTAAACTGTTCACTTTCACAGAGGTGTATCTGTGCGTCACATCAAAATCTAAACGAATATAACATTTTTTATCTTTTTTTTTTTGTTAAATTTACTCTCTCATCCTGCACTGTCCTTTTCACCTCCGCATCCCTTCGTATCTCCTCGTTCACTCGAAATATTCTCCCCTCACCCTCGCCCCAACGATAGCTTCCATGAGCGTTTGTTTGGCCTTAATGAGGATGCTTTCGGATTCAGGTGACTATTTTGGTGTCCTTTTGTTTCGTTAAGTTAGAGCTACAGCGGTATGGTAGTGTTAGTAGCCGTATGCTTGAACATTCGGGTCGATTAGTATCGTGAGCGTCGTCGAATTAGGTAACGTTAATCGTAATGAAAGTAGACTTTGAGTTAAAGTAAAAGATTGGTTGGGCGGTCCGTATATAGAGCTCATATCTCGTTCGCGTCGATCATCCGTTTAGTTTTGTATGTTTTTCCTTTACAGTTGAACCATTTCCAACCCTTGTACGTGGCAAAGCGTTTCAAGGAGAGTCAGTGTTTTATTTTACCTCTAAATGCTAATACACGTATGCCTTTCAGTCGTCGATCCCATCACGGAACAGTCCTAGCAACCGCCAGCAACAAGCATAGTCATCTTTTCCCGGCGGCAACTTTTTCTCCACGCCATATCTTGTCAAAATTCGATTACGAAATTGGCTCAAATTCAAATTCAAGTGGCTAAAATTGGTACCTATTAAAAAGCGTAACAAAATCAGCATTTTTGCTCCAAAAAGTATGCCTTCCGCACGCAGACTGCATTGTATACTTTTGGGCTGATAAAATAAAATATCGCCTAAAAATATGCTAATTGTACATAGTTTTTGCGGAACAATATTTCTGGTGCATTCCGGAGTATTTGTTTTATTCCATCAAAACTGTAAGTCGATTGAATATTGTTATGTTCGTAACTGTGACGTTCTTCAGCGTTCAGTGTTCTATTTATCGTTCTTGAACTCGTTTTTCGTGTTGCTGCTTTTTTAAACCTTTCATTCTGTCTTTTTGCGATCAGACACTAGACATACCGCGATTTAAACGCAGCGATCGGCGTGAAAAGTAGCTCAGTTTGTACGAAATCTCAATCGCACTGGGGTACTTTCAATTGATGCTTATTTACATTCACGAACAAAAGTTGTTGGTTGTATGTGCTTTGGTTGATAATACCGATATAATTGCGGTATGTCTAGTGACAGCTTTACTGCGTGTCAGTATAAATAGTTCGCTGTGGTTGTGTGATGTGCTTCGAGCGATACGACAGTCGATGTACAAGTGTTACGTCTGGAAAATACAACACATCTCATTTTCGAAGCATCCCATACGGCGACTGCTTGATCTTCTGTTTCATTTAATTTTCTCTCTCTCTCTCCCTTTCTTTCTCTGCTCCATTCCGCATCCGTTTTATCCGCAGTGATTTTGAAGAGGTAGAATTGCCACCAATTTTCGTGAGCTCCACCTATCGCGTGACACCGCGTTCGTCGTCGGCGACGAGGCCGTCATCCTCCTCGTCCCAGGCACACCGGTCGATGCCCTCTGCCGGACAATCGGGCAGTGCTGCCGGTCGCTGTCCGGTAGAGAGTCGGTACCAGCCGACACCACTGCCCAAACGCCAGTCCAAGCACGACCCAAGGTTCGTAGTGCCACGATTTGCGATTTGCGCACCGACACCCGATCCACATCACGCTCATCTTCATCTTTTAACACAGCCCACTTGATCACCCAACTCCGCCGCGGTGCGCAATCGACTAAACGTGGTTCTCTTTCCTTACACATACACACACACACACACACACATACATACACACATATCTACAATCATACACTTTCACGAAATGTTGCTCTCGTCACACTCTTCACACACAAAAACACAACAGTGTTTATCAGTGTTTAACTGTGTCGGTGTATTTATCTTGTTACGTTTTAATTGTGTGCGTTAGCTGTTTCTTCTGTACGTTTTGCCTTGTCTGTTTTCTGTTGTGTTCGCCCAGGAAGCCACCCTGCTGCCCCCTGGCGGGATAGTTGGCAGCCGCATGATTGAATTTGCATATGTCAACGAAGTGACAGCTACTAGCGGCGAATGTCATCATTATGGATTGTGAGATAGTGTAAACGAACTGTGCGGACAAAAAGTTTGCAAATTTTTTAACCCAGCAATTGCCAACAATACCAACAGGATGAGCAAAGGCCTTTTTTGTCGATGGTTTTGCAGAATTGTTGGGTACAAATGATACACGGAACAAGGGCACGAGAGGGAAAGGGATAAACTAGTACGAGTAGAGAGAAAGAGAGCGAATGGGGTGGTTCCACGTTCGGGAAGCGTAGAAAACTCAACAATACAACCTAGTGGGGGAAATAATAGGAGGGGGGAAGGGATGCATATCAATTTTCCAGTTGTGGTGGGGCCCTACTGGAATAATCACTATGCAAATCGCGCTCGAATTCGTTTGTGACATCGTCATACCAAGCCTTACTATTGACAAATGATGTTTTACGACATTACTCAGTATTGTATTGTTTTGTTTTTCGTCTGTCGTGGTTCAAACATACTATTAGTCGCATTTTTCAGTATGCATATGTATGTATGCAATCGGCGCGGTTACGAGCTGTATTTTATTAGTGCAACCAAAAAAAATCTGTCTTATGACAGCAATCGCGTAGTCTGTTGTCAAGTATTATCAGCGCCAGTGAGCCAAATGCGTATCTGCCTGTTCCTCGCTCGTTGATGCTGAAAATCTCCTCTAGCATTTGTTTGACATAGCTTCCCCCTTCGCCGTAGTTCGCTGTAAGAATACTACAATAACCCCGTACCAAGTCGACTAGTAGTACTCGTTCAATACTACCTCCTTACGTCACGATTGTGTTCTAACGTTCTGTTTCGTTCGATTTTCTTTTTTTATGGTTATGTTTATGTTGTTGGATAACTTATTTGCAACATCACCACTGCACTCTTCCGTCACCCACGTCATTGATTCGGTTTGCGTGCTTTCGCATTTTGTCGCCGGCGCCACTCTCGCCTCTTCCACGGCCACGGCCTGCGTTGTCCACCGTTCGCCTTTTTCCACTCGAAAACTTTGCCCTTCGCATCCCGAAACCCGTCGCTTTGCCAAACGCTTCGCAGCAACTTGCTGGAGAAAACGACCGACGCGGTCATAAAGGCGGCCAAAACGGGTGACTTGGTGATGGTAAGTAAGCGACCACACGTCCACGTTGTTCCGCCCGCATAGACCACACGCAACGCAACCGTCCCATGCAGTGTCACCACCAAACGCGCATCGTATCAGCGTCCCGCAGTCCGTGTCGCTCGTTACTGATCCGTGGGCCATTATGCCCTTGGTTTCTTTTTTTTTCCTTTCACTTTCCAATTTTCCAGTTAAAGGATCTGCATCTGCAAGGCTACTCTCTCCTCTCCATCGACTCCACCGGCCAGACCGCCCTCCACCATGGTGCCCGCTGCGGCCACAAGGACATCGTGCGCTATCTCATCTCCTACGCACCGAGCTCCATCATCAACATGATCGACAACGAATCGTAAGTAGCTTGGGACCGCAATTCATTCGAAACTCTTTCCAACTTGCTTTGCCGTTAACGCAAAATACTTGGCGCCTGCAAGCATGCCATCCGCTGATAAATGTTTCCCCCATCCCCCGTGCCTCCCTTCCCAGCGGACAGACAGCGCTGCATAAAGCGGCCGCTGGACGACAGCGCAGCATCTGCTACATGCTCGTCGCCGGTGGCGCTAACCTCAACATCCAGGACAACGACGGACGGACGGCGCGTATGCTCGCCTCGAACGCGGACGACTTCGAGCTGGCATTCTACCTAGAGAGTAAGTACCTCGTAGCACTGTTCCGTAGTTCGTTGTATCCGTTTACCTCACTCCTTAATCGGTGGTTCCGGCGTCTGCGCCCTACTCTCTCCTTCTCCGGCACATTCGACAAACACCAGATCAAGAGCAGTTTCAGCTTATCGACTTCCGAAGCAACAACATCTAAAGTGGTGAATGTCTGGCGTCGTGGGTGGATGTCTGACACGTTCGTGGCGTGCTTTGCCGCAACCGGAGCATACGTGGCGTATCGGGTAGATCTCATTGACGCCCGCGCGCTACCGGAAATGAAATCTTTTTAAAATCTCGTCGGACGCGGTCCTTTTATACCGCACCTGTTCGTTCGTCATCCATTAGCAGATAGCTTTCTGTCCGAGCGTGTATAGTGCAGGCTGGCATCAAAAGAATAGAAAAAAAAACGAGTGTACAGCAGCATCACCGAATGGCGTGGGGTGGATCTGGCTGGAAAGAGGAGGAAGGAGAGATGTAAATCAATTCATAATGAAAACTCAAACCAAATCGAAACCATAAAACCACACCAGGCAAACAAAGCAACCGTAACAAACACTGACTTATATATGTACGCATCGCGTCTCGGAATGTGAATCTCGCGCCAGGCGTCGCAACGCCTGAACGATACTACTACAACTACCGATGATACTACTACTACTTGCAACAGAAACAACTGCTACCACAACTACTAATTCATAGTGAAAACCCCATTTTTGCGCAAACAGGCGCGCAGAGGTGCGCCGAAACTCTAGATGTAGACGCTGTTTAGAAGAGGAGAACTAAGCCCATAAATAGCTCAGACGTTGCAGCACGAGCGAGCAACGGAAGCTGCAGAATCCATCATGCATAGTGGCTGGTAGTCGTCCGGAGAATATATTTTACTAGGCACCATTTTAACGATTGATCTCACATGCAGGCTGAGACTAAGACATGCAGTAAAATGAACGCGAGCCATTAGAAAGAGAGATACATAAACAGTGGAAGAGAGAAAAAGGAAGTATGTGTTGTGTATGCGTGTTTCGTTTATGTCTTCAATGTTAGATGATGTCCAATGTCAAAGGCCCAGATGGCTTACACTAAGCGTAGCATAGGTTTCGTCACGCGCAATGCGCAATCCAGCCGTTACCAATATACACACAAACACACCTATTTACTGGATCACACTCTTTACCCCCTTTACTCCACTTATGGTGACACACCCGCATACAAACAAACAGCGCGTAGAACACTCGGATAAAGGCGAAGTAGGCGAATATCGATACAAGTCACCGGGACCTGCTTTTGTGGAGTATAGGACAGGAAACTCCGTCTCGACTACACTAGATACACAAAAACAGTGACGCTGACAGAGCCGAAGACAGGCGGGGCAAGCTAGGAACGCTAAGAAGCATTCTACTTAGGACAATGATATATACTTTTACACGCATATACATATATCTATATATATACTTATACAAGTAAGTGAGCTTGGCCCACTCCAGGCATTAGATTATTACTACACAAATACACCCACACTAGCACATGCACGGGCACACCTACAGGAACACAGGTACGTCGGTAGCTTTGCTGACTCTAGTCAAAGCTATAGGCTATAGGATAATGTTTAAGGCAGAACAACCACTGGAAAAAAGACCACTTGTATGCTTGGAAGTCGTGCGTTCGTCCAACGTAGCGTCCACCTCTACCGGCGAGAACGAACACAACACATACACATTACACAACACTGTACACGCAGCGAAAATCGTTTGGAAGGGTTTGTCACCGGAGAGGATCGAGCGTCTTCTTGCTTCACTGCACCAACACAACCAGCGGTTGAGCCTGATCCGGCAGATTGAATGGTTTGCACGGTGGTCGGTGCTTCTCGGATCAGCCCTAACGGATCGCGATCTCCACTTCCAAGTGCTTTTTTGACGCTTTTTGAACGCCCAAAACCACACTGTCGGAAAAAATCTTTCGCACTGTTCTTTCTCTCTCTGTTTCAATCTCTATTTTCTTCTCACGCAGCGTCGTCCAGTAGTTTTAGGCATACTTACGTCTAATCGAACCTTTCGCAAAATCTCTCTCTTTGTGCCTCCTCCTCACTCGCATGATCACTTCCATCGAAATCAAACAACTACTGTGCCTTCTCTAGCAACCCGTCCTTTAAGAGAGCCAATGCCACAGGCTACAACACTTTAGTTTGTAGTCAACATTTTTTGCGTAAAGACTTGACCGTTCCAAACCCTAGATATCTTCCTCCCGGCGGGAAACGATACTTCACGGCAACGACAATCTAGTTTTCAACTCCTCCCAAAACAAACTCGTGCCAAATCTGTCTCTTTTACTCGCCCTAACTCGTCTAGTAGACACGGTGTTATAAACAACCCGCCCACCTGCCTTAAATCCGCTTTTGACTGAGTCGTGCTCTTTGCCTCATCGTTTTGTATTGCCCAGCGTGCTCCTCTTCAACGTCCCGATCGCAGCAGCAAAACCCGCGTAGACGTTACCGGACGTGGCAGACCATCCGCAGCCAGAATCGTTGCCGAGGTTATGTCAATTATTATGCTATAAGTGAAACACTGGGATTGTCAATGCGAGGGCGTTTTGTTATCAGTCGAACGAGTTGATACATTCAGCGAGCGGATCACGGCGTGTGTGTGTGTGTGTTCGAGCAGTGTGTGTGTGAGTGAGTGTGTGATGTGATGCTGATCGAAAACTCCGCCGCAGAAACATTTCGTTGCGTTTACAGCGTGCTGTTGCGGTTCCCAAGCTCACGCTGTACGGAGGAGTTCTTAAAGCCCAGTAGTACTTAAAACCGTTCTCGAGTCCCGATTAGCGTCCACGGTGTCTATGTCATGTTCTTAGTGATCTGAATATCTTTCGCGGTAGAGTTACATGTCCACCTTCTTGGAGCGATAACTCAATCCGAACTCTCACTATGGCTGTACCCGGGCGCCTTACTACCTTCTGAAACGATGCATGTGTTGGACGCGTGTATGAAAGACTGACGTCGGTGTATGCGAGTGTATGTGTGCGTGTGTGTGTGTGTATATGAATGAGCAAATGCTGTACATATAGAGCAGACAGGGGTTTGAGCTGCCTCGTTCTCGAACAGAGACGCTAGCAAACGGAAAGGCTCGAAGTCTCTAGGCGCCGTTCCAACAACGAGTTCACGTCCGGAACAGGTGCAGGAATGAGTGTATCGGTGTATCAATGTCTGGCTGTGTGCGTGTGTATGTGTTCTTGTATCGGGATGTACCCGCAACCTATGGCTGTGTTCGAGATTCCCCCCAACCCATCCTTCTCGCTTCCTATCCTCAACCATCTTCTAGTTGGCCGTGTAGTAGTCACTGTTTAACGATGACATTTTCGACAGTTGACGGCAGCTCTGCTATCAAGGCTTCCTACGTTCAACGCATCCAAGCGTGATGATTCGAATGTATTAGAAGTGTAAACAGGCAAATGAACCAAAATAAAAATGGTCGCCAACGCACGAGTCGGATGCGATCGGTAGCATGTACGAGACGGGTGTTAAGTGTTAAAACCGTGCTGTAAACGTGTGTGTGTGTGTGTGTGTACGTATGTGTGTGCGTGCGTGCGTGCGTGTGAATGGCTCTGTGTATGTAGGTGTTTTATTTCGGGAAATAATTTGATAGAAAGTCTGTGTGCCCCTGGACTTTTTATGCAAACGTATTTTCGGCGTAATCAAAATTGCATGCAATACCATGCGGGCGGCCGGGGGTGACCTTCTCTTCCCCGATCACCATCAATGGCGGAAGAGGCGGCTCTCCAGAAAGCGCTGCACACGAAATTCAAAAACACAAAAACAAGACGAAATCAAAAACCAAAAAAAAACAAAAGGCGTACACCGAAACATTTCCGCTTCTCGGGCCCGTTTTTATTTTTTTCGGTAGCGGTTTTCGGTGGCAGAAGCTTTTCGCTCGTGCGATTCACTCGCAGCACGCATTCTAAATTTTTCGCTAGTAAACTAAGGAAAACCGAGGAAAACCCGAGCGAACCGAGCCGCGTATCGTCCGTATCACAAAGCAAGCGCTGCGTGTTTTGTTTTTGTTTCGACAGTGTCGATTTCTTATTCCATTTAAGTGCAATTATTACATTTAAGTGCATCTAGATTTGACGTTTACGTCACTTAGTGGCCTGACAGTTACAATAAAACCCAACCAAGCGCGCATGCTATTTCCCATTGGCAGTGATCGATCGGCTGAAATTGGCAAACAACTAAAAATTGTTCAAATAACACACCGTGTTTGAGTCGCATCTCAGTTTAGTCGTCCCCTTCAACCGTTCCCCCCAAAAGTCTAGTGGGCAACATACACACACCTGAGCGCAGTGTGCGAGAGTGAAGCGCAACCTTCCTAGTGTCGGCTGTAGCATTAGTGTGGTAAGCATGTAGTGGTAGTAGCAATGGGGCGACCGAATGTTTCCGTAGTGAGTAGCCTATCCTCTCAACTCTCGCTGTCTCTCCTTCTGTCACTTAAAATGTATAAGGCAGTGTCCAATGTGACGCATAAGTGATTGTATTGTGTGTGTGTGTGTGTGTGTGTGTGTGTGTGTGTGTGTGTGTGTATGTGTGTGTGTGTGTGCGTTACGAACATTTCAGCTCATTGGCAGTGTGGTAGCGAAATTGCGATAACCGAAAACACCAAATTTTTTGACAAATTAATGCCTAAAACATGTGCCACGATTGGGGTCGATCGGTGGGCTCTCGTTGGCCGCACATTGTTTCACTCTTTCTCTCCTTCGCTGATCTTCATACTCTTCCTTCCTGATCTTCTCTCTTTCTCCCTCTTTCCCTGCGGCGAGAGCCACACCGCCTACTGACCCCCGAACGTATAAAATATGTCTAAAAGATGTCTAAAAATGTACCTTTCCTCTTGTTGTAGCAAAGAAGCGAAACAAAAAAAAATTGAAAACAATAATATTTACCCACAATTGGAGAGACATGCAGCCCCTTCGTTTCGCCGTTCCATCGCATCGTATTTCCGTCTCTTTCGTCCCTCGGTAGCAGCACCCAGCGGGACGCACGCACCGTTCGTTGCTGATTCTGTCACACGGCGAATGTAAATATAGTACAGACTACTAAATCGTGACAGATCGCATCGAAGACCGAACATCGTCTCGTCTGTTTCTCGCAGGATTTTTGTTTGCGCTCATCACTCTTCAAACCATTCCTTGCGCTCGGTTTGACGCACCACCGTTTCTGCGAATGTTTGTCTCCACATCCGTCCATTCCTTTGTGTATGTAGATGCGTGTGGATGTGTTTTGGCGCGTGCCTGTGTGTGTGTGTGTTTGCTTATTTTGCGTACGGATCGTACGTCCATCGTCTGTTTGCGATTTTATTATTGATGTGCGTGTGTTCTAATCGGTTATAAGTTTTTGCAAACCTTCTCGAAACGAACGCAAATGGCGCCACGGGCGTGCATGTGTGTGTGTGTACATAGAAACAGAGCGATCGATCGATTTCGTGTTCATTTGACATCGTCTCTTTATTAGTGCCAGTGTTCTGTTTGCCGGTCGCAAATGTCGCACCCGAGATTATGGAAACAGTCGTACGAATTCTAAACTTCTAAATCAAACAAGACAGCCAACCTGGTTCTGCTCCAGCAAACTATCACGTCGCACGTCTTACGCCCGATACCTGAGAAGCCCGAGAAAACAAAAAAATAAATAGACCAGTTGTGTGACGGTGGAAGCATATTGCATCTAATGTTAAGGAATGGGTTACAGGGTTGGGAATGGTTAGATAATAATATGTAGCATAGTGTAGTGAAAATCCGCGTCATGCCGTGGTGTTATATACAGCCGCACACACGCATACGCACTAGTTAATGTAAATAAAATCTCCCCCAAACGCATCGATCATGGCGGACGCGAGATCATCTGCCCGTCCCGGCGGCTGCTGCAGTGCGATCAATCCCCTTTTTGCGATGCGATCAATTTCAGCCCACTCACTCGCTCCACCACCGCTCCCCCCTTCCGCCACTGATGCGACTGTCCATGCTCGATCCGGCTCGAAGGACCAAATACTTTGTTGGGATCCTCCAGCCAAACGTTTGACAAACCCGCGACAAACCTCCTACGCGTCACAGACACTATCTTTGCAAGACACACATACACACGCGTTCTTGGTTCGCCTACTGGACGTGCAGACAATTCGATCAGGGCAAGATATCGATGACGAGACGTGATTCTTAGCGAATTATTCTTGTCCCGTAAACAACCTGTATCAATCAGCTGTGGGAAGAGAAAAGCGCCAACATTTGCCCACAAAATGAGTGCAGGAAAGAGAGAGAGAAAGAGTGAGTTTGAAGTGAAAGTGCTGGAGTCTAGAACGTCATGTCTAGTTTATTCATGTCTACTCAGTGTACTATTTGTATGCATGTCATGGATGTACTAAAGAAGAAGACAAAAACAAAACACTGGAACGGAGAAAAGTCAGAATAAATGGAATATATGGCGATGTTTTTAGTTTAGATATCGATAATGTCGATGTTTTTAGTTCACGGTCTTCAACCTATTACTGCTACGTGTAAATGGGTCCAAAATTCAAGTAGATGCGCGTCAGCAAGGTTCAAGAGAGTAGGACGGTCGGAGAAAGGGAACGTCGAACAGGAATGGAATCACCTAGCGTAATGGTATGGGAAGGAACCTAGCTGAATCTAGACGGTTTGCGAGATTACTGCAACGAGGTTAGCTGGATAGCAGAAGAAATACAAATACACACCCAAATACTGACATTACTATATTCATATATTGGTAACCATTGTTCCCCATCGGATCGATCAGCCAGCGGTTTAGGTAGAAGTTTATGAATGCTAGTGACAGATTTATAAAGATTAAACCAAACTGATACACCTGCAAAACACACACTATAACACATCGTACGGTGCGGGCGATGTTGCCTATCGTTCGCACACTGTTAACTGATATTGAATATTGATGTATGCTCAACGTACTCTCTTTCCGTGGGCAGGCCAAACACACACACGGTAAGACGAAAAGGAGGGATGGAGCAAGGAAAACACGGAAAATATTTAAAAACACACACACCGTTCCCTTCTCCTTTTATACATTCACACACAATATTCGCTTTTTTGAAAAATGTTTACACCCAAGTTGACCACCCTTTGTACCAAGTGCAACTAAAACACATTTTTGCACCAAACACACATCAGTGCACCGATACACGCACACATGCGTTTGATATACCACCTCCCACACATCCCCACGAACCCACAAAAACACTTGCCCTAGGGGCGGAAAGTCACGCGCGCTTGCGCTTTTTCTTTTTTAAACGAACAAAAACGCCATTTAGGTCCGGTGTTTGATCGTGGCACATTTCTGTACATCAAATATGTGGAAAGCATTGAATATAAACGTACCAGACACATTAACGCAGGTACACAATAATTGAAAAAGAACACACCACACACACACACACGTATAAATGTACGTATAAATACATTTACAACGGAGGCACATTTTCTTTACCGGGGGCTGTTCAATAAGTTCGCAAAAATTGGAACATACAAATAGCGATTGGTTTTGCGTTTTGATAGTACCCATACCACCCACACGATCGTTTTCTTTCTCGTCACGGCATTGCGTACTTCGGGGTGTTTGGGGTTATCCACATTGCCTTTGCGCCCAAAAGTATGCAAAAGGCAGTCCGACCGTCGAGTTTTGCTCAAATTTGGTTTTGTACGGAAATATTCCTAAATTTCTTCTGGCTAATTTAGAGATTTTTTAAAACTATTTCGCTTATTAACGGCTCTTTTTTATTTAACCTCAATGTAACACGGTTTACTTTTTGCTCAAAAGCAAACCCATTCCTAGTGCATACTGCCACTATGTTATCAAATAAATAAAAAACAAACAGCGAATATTGCAACTCAAACCGAAAACATCATGGTGCTTCGCGAACTTATTGAACACGTGCCCCCGCACGTTACACATGCCGCCGAAGGCTCACGACTGCTAGGGAGAGAGAGAGAGAGAGAGTGTGTGCGTGTGTTTGTATGTATGTGTATGTGTGTGTGTGCGCGTGTGTGTAAAAGCGACATGGTTGGAGTATATGGCGTATGAAAACAGGAACAGGAAACCTTTGAAAACCGGAACAATCTCTCGTTGAATGACAACATGAGGAGAAGAATAAGAAAAAAAACTATTCATATATACTTATTAAAAATATATCTAATTATAAATATACATACATATACAACACATAGATATATTAGATATACCCATGGCGGGGATTTAGCGGATTTTGTTGTTCGATTTTCGTCATGGATGTCAAATGAACAACCACTTCTCTTGCACTCCTCCCCCACCCGAGCCCAACCTTTTCCCGTCTTTCCCTTCTCCAACGACACCAACCCATTAATCGGTACGAGATGGATAAAAGAATATGTCAACTGTTTTACACTTGCCCAGGTTCCAACGATGACACCTTCCCCAGAAGGAAAGGAACGTTTTACTCTTAAAGATATATATTCATATATATAGAGAGAGATAGAGATAGAGAGAGAGAGAGAGAGAGAGAAGAGAGAGAGAGATACTGTTGCATATCCCTTTTCGCAATCACTGTAAACGCAAACGATGTGCCCTTTGAAGCTTTTATTATCTCTCTTCTTCCCCGATAAAGATTTCTGTTGCCGTTATAAGAAGGAGAGGGAAAGAGAGCGAATGTAATAGTAGACGGTTGACGAATGAAAGTGCGTTAAGGAAATGTATATTGTTACGCTTGTTTTTCCTATCGAGCCTTTAAAGAAAGCTAGAAAAAACACGTACGATAAGCTTAACTGAAAAGCGCTATACAACGAATGTTGATTCTATTGCAAGTCTAAACATTGTTAGAGCGAGAAAGAGATAGAGCGTGTTGAATTTATTATTACACTTTAGCTATTTTCTTGTGACCATTGTGCAGCGTTTGGCGAATACAGGCAGGCAGGCAGCATAAAAAAAACTGTTCATTGAAGAAGCAAAATCTCCAGACGAGAGCGCACATTCCAATGCCGAATGTCCCTTTTTAATGCTCGGTTTTGTTTGGATTCGACCCATTTCTACATCTGCTCTACGTTTGCGTATTTGTTTTGTTTTATCTTGCTGCAGAGCATTCGATTTGCGAGCGCAGGCAAAAGGTTGGCGAGGCAAGGCAACGGTAGGACGAAAGTATGAAAACAAACCCCCGTTTTAGACTGAGAGCTGACAGCGGTACGAACGCCTGGCAAAAATTAGCGACAGGGCTAGCGAATCTTATGTGTTAAATTAGTGATTAACTCCCTTCCATTTTGTCCCTGTCCCTGCACTCTGTATTCCTGCACCATGAATCCCTTCCCCTCTTTCCCACCAACAAACACCCCCCCCCCCCCCCCATCCACTCACCCACCCACCCAACACCAAGACTCACCCTTTTTGATAAAAGAAAACAAACACAAAACACACACTCACACAGGACTCACACAGAAATCCGATTTTATAATGAACTCGTGTAGGAACAATTGATAACAAAAACGGTAAAATGAAGACAAAAAAAAAAACAAAAAACGCTCTAGATAATCGATATATGTACATGCACTCTTATATATTATATATATTGAAAAAAATCTTTTAATCGTGTAAAAGTTCGTCCCTTTTTCGAAGCGATTTGAACCAAAAACCACATCAACCAAACAGCATACACACACTTTAAGACTATTTAAGATGTAGCTCATCGTAAAGATTAAAAAACAAATAACCACTTCACACCACAATTCACGCACCCTGCATGATGAAAAACATTTAAAAACAACACAAAAAAAAACAACCATTATGGCTGATGAGAACTGAAGCGAACGCAAAGAAGCAAGAAAGAGAAGCAAACATCTCGGCGCCTTTCGAAACGTGTATTTGGTAAAGATGATTCTTATAATAATGCAAACAAAAAAGAATAAAATCACAACATTTAAAAGAACCGGAACAGTGTGTGCACATGTTGCTAAGCGTTAAAACTCACAAACACGCAAAATGAGGAAAGGAAGAGCGAACGGATCGAGGGAAAGGGATGAAAACCGTGGTGTGGGGTGTAGCAGAGATAATCAAGGCCCTTTGAGAGATTATTTACCATATTATGTGCGTTTGCATCTCTCTACGAACAAAACAAAACCAAAATCTCTATCCTTACAATAACGGATAATGAGCGGCCCTGCGGCATGTCACGTAAAAACCACCCCGAACAATGTTGCGATCAATGTGCCATAAAGCCAAGTAAAGTAATCGTTTGCTTTTCAAAAAAACAAAACAAAAATCTCACGCGGGACGGCAAGTACGGTGACGGATTTAGTAGGCCAACTTTGTTCATTTTTAAGTTAAGGAAAATTGAACATGAAATGAAAATTGTATCAACACAATCCACACATACACGTACTACTACATCGAACACAGTTCCGAGTTGGTGCCGAGGTGCCAGAACGCAACATCGACATAAAACTATAACTAAAATGCCCTTCCCCAGCCTTCCGTCCCGCATCACTGCACCCTTCCTTCGATAGCTGGAAAAAAAACTCGCTGTGTAAAATGTGAAACAATATATAAATGTGCTTTTGCGGGAAGTTGAAACCTTTCGTTCCCATGAATGTTGCGTAAAAAAAAGGTGAAAGCTAGTGGAACATTAAGAAGAAAAGGAAGGAAACAACATGTCCCCGTTGCCGATTTAATCTTTATTCCACGATACTCTGCTAGAAAGGCAAACAGAAGTAAAATAAAACACACACCCCCAAAACAATGTGAAATGTCATTACTGTAACAGAAACTAATCAAAACCGTAAATGATTCTTAAACAAAAGAAAAACAATGCAAACATGAGCACTCAACACGTATAAGAAAAAATATACATTCACCTTCAGAACAAATACACCTTAAGCAGCGGAGAGGAGAGTAACGAACGCTGATACGAGAAGAAAGATAAGCTCGTTTGATTGAGAATATTTTGAAAATCGCACGCTCACATAGACACACATGAAACACATTAACTCACACACATTTTTGCAAAGTGTGCTCCGGACGCCGGGTGGCAACCCGGTGGACGGTGCGCACGTTTTTGCCGAGGATTGAATACATATAAATATATATTTTATATATGTATATATATTCATACAACGGCAATATACATATATATTTAAACATATTTACACTCGCTAGCAAGGCGAGCGAGCGAGCGGAAAACAAAACCACTACGAAGCTGAGAGAAAGAGAAACAAGATATACATACATATAGATTTATATATACATATATATATAAATATTTAAGATCTACAGGTGACACTCGGAATGCGATCCCCTATTTTCCTCTCCCATTCGCTCGGCGGCTTCTCGCTGCTCTATTTTTCTGTACCATTTCGTGCGCCTGAAAGGTAGGCTCTGCGCATAGCAGCCAGTACTAACGTTTAGTTTTTAGTTTAGCTTTTGTTTTGGTTTTATAGTGTGCGTGGGTGTTTCATGCGGTAACGAAGAGTAGAGAATAGCCCGCCACCAGTGGGGCGCAAACTGTGAGAAAAAAAAACGAGTGAATTGAGCGAGCAAGCAAAAAAAAGTTGCTCGAAAACGAAGCGAAAAGACTTAAGCAGGAATTGGTAAAACACGCCACTGTTAATGCTCGGACGAGTTTAGTCACATTCGTTATTACTATTACTGCTGCTACTATAGCACGCTGCGAGTTGTCACCCGTATTTCATCCCACAAGTAATTCAGTGTAAAACCAGAAATAAAAACAAACAAGAAACCAAACACGGAAAGTCGACTCTTGATTTGATGCTTGAGAAAATCGTCCGCTTGGGCGGAGGGAAAGAAATTGGGAAAAAATGGTAAGTTTCAGCATTAAACCCATTAACCGCATTTTTAGATGATGTTCTAGTACAAGTCCTGTCGTGGCGGGATGGAAATTATTAGCGTTAATTAAAGTATCGTTTTTTCATTCATAAAAGTATATATTTTTCATATTAAAAAAAAGCAATAGGAGTTGCGCTCGTAGACATTGTTCGAAACATGATCATTTTCGACATTTTAGGCTGGTATGTAACAATTATGATTCACGTTAAAATAATTAATGAAAATGATAGCATTGTAAATATAAATGCATGACTGAAGCCTTACTTTTTAGCGACCATTTGCTTTTAGTAAAAAAATATTAAGCAATTGCATCTGTTGGAAATAATTAAGGAAAGATCTGCTAACATTTATTGGTTTACATTTTGAAAATTGTTGGAAACATGATCATTTTCGACGTTTTAGGTTGATATGTAACAATTATGATTGACGATAAAATAATTAATGAAAATGATAGCATTGTAAACATAAATGCATGACTGAAGTCTCACTTTTCATCGACCATTTGCTTTTAGTAATTAAGGTTAAACAAATGCAACTTTTGGAAATAATTATGAAATGATTCGTATTCTCCCCCGTACATATTATGATGCAATTTTGACGAATCCGACAGGCTGATGAACAACTTTCTTGCTCATTATTGTGAAACGGGTCAAAAACGGATGAATGCTCAAACTCAATCAAATAAATTGCAACAGAGCATACGTTCCGGGTTTTTACAACTAGCAAACTGTATATGATACGGTTGATGCGATAGTGAAAATAGGATGAATAAAATGAGCCTGATTGAACTTTTTTTGTGATAAATACATTTTCATTTTACAGCTTCGCTTAATTATTCCGTAGAACAAAACCTCAATTGGATATCAAGGCTATCAAGGTGAATTTGGAATAACTGTATCTGTTTGATCGTGTGATAATATACGGAATTCGGCACAATAATGCCACCTGTTTTACTACCAAACAATAATCATTGACTTTTTTATCGAAACAGTCTACTGCTCGCTTGGTAGAGTGATTGCGCCCGAAAGGTAGACAACGTGTTAACACACGTTTTTGCTCGCAATTTTTTTGGCTTCCATTTTCAGCAGATTGACAACCAATTTCAGCGCATTGTTTAATTTCTCTACTGCATCGGTTGTAGCGATGGAAACTGCGCTCCGTTCCGGCTTTGCCATGGATGCACTTGCAACCTTTGATGCAGTCCTGTTTGCATGCTGGGGATGGAAAAACTGGGACCCAGGAAAAAACGAGAAACATCGATGAGCAAACGGAAAAAAATGTATCGTGTGCAACAGGTGCGCGATTAATATTCTGTTCCGTGGACCGGCAGAAGTCAACCGAGCAAACTGAAAATATACTTACTTGGAAAAGCGATATTGCATTGTTCTTGTGTGTGTTTTTTATTGAGCCAAAATAAAATTGTCCTGTGCATATGCCATTTATTGTTAAAATTAAATTCATTACACTCCGTTCCCAAGTATCGTGCCCCTACACTAGAAATGGCATTTTATGGCAACCTTCAATTGGCCTGTGTAATAAATTGTTGTTTGGCATTTGCAAAAAATTGCGATTTTCGATTAAATAACTACATCAATCGAAAGCCATCAAAATTGCCTACATGCAGGCGTAAAAAGCAATTGATTTTTTAATGTATACATCTTTTTTTCCTGCCACTCAAATACTCCATCGCTTCTGGCTGTTTCTGGCCGCTGCATGTGCGCGCTTGTGTTCCGAAATGGTAAGTCATTATCGCACCGTGTCGAGACGAACCTCACACGGGCCGAAAATAAATGGTCAAAATGGGTTTTGGCCTTTTCCCTCGGTCTCGCCGCCTGCGTCCGAATTCTCCACCGAACGCGCTCGCTTACTCCACGGGAAGGAAAGCTTCTCGGGCGAGTAGGTGTTTTTTGGTTTTGCGTGTGACAGACCACCACCACCGACCGTGCAAACGCGGCTTGACCTACACGCGAAAGCAAAATTCAAACCGCCCGACTCTTCCCTTTCGGCGGTTTTCACCGCGGCCGGTTTTCGCTTGCATCTATTTTTACGCCGGTTGAGATTCATTTTTCAAAAACCCCCGATCGAAGGGAGTGGAGCATGCACACACGGAGAAAGGTTGGAGCGGTTATCGTTAAATAACGCCATGTAGGAACCAAACGTTGAAGGGCAATCCAACATCTGGAACTGCGCTCTTTCGAGTTTCCTGCTTCCGGGAGGCGATTGTTTATTAGGCGCAATTTCGCTCTATTCGAAACACCGGGACCGAGAAGTTATGTTTTATATTTGTCTCGCAAAAAAAAAACCAAAAAAAAAAAAAAACGCGCCGTTCAGTGTGGTCGTGATCATACGGCGTGTTTCGAATGTTGGTGTGTTTTTGTTTTGAGACTATCCCTCCCGGCGCTAGTTCTAATGCTCACTCGATATGCCGAGCGCTGTTGGGTTGGCGCGTAAGTGTTAGCAGTTAAACCACGCTCCGCAGATGCTGCAGAGTGAGGTTTGTAAATGCGGGTCAAAGAGTGGTACGAGAGTAAGCAGCGGGCATTTTGGAATGTGAGCGAAAACCACAAACTAACTAAGGCTCAGTTTTTGTTCGCCTGTGTCTCACTGGTTGATGGGTCCGAATCGAAGATTACTCAAACGCTTTAAGCGTGAGGTTATGCTACAAATAACTAATACTAAGCGTTGTAGAGGTCTGCTGCTAGAAAATAAGGGACATTTTTGCAAACAACGTTTCCATCTTCGGTTTACCTGAGAGTTAGCCAACAAGTGCCGCTACTTACCATCGCGCCCAACGCCGGGAAAGATGCTCTCGGGAATCTGCTTGCCGCCCCAAAAAAGCAAAAAAGACAACAACAACAAAAAAAACACACACACACACACCTCCCTCGGTTGGGGCACAATTTTCGCTCACCTCGGTCAGTTGCACGAAAGCATCATACCCAGCTGGACACGGAGGGACGCCGCGACGATCAACCGAAACCGAGAAGCAACCGACCACAGCAATCAGAAGCGACCGAGCGGACTCCCGGCCCTCGTTGTGTGCCATGCGGTGTTGAGTGTTGAGCGTGTAGTGAAAGCGACCTAGTGAAGATGCTTGTCCGGGTGCGGTGGCTGGCCGTAGGGCTCGTGGTTCTCCTGCTGACCGTGGCCCTGTTTGCGCGGGACGCGGAAGGTTTCGGGCTGCGCAAGCACGGCCCGGACGAGGGGCTGGCGGTGGTGAGGCGGCGTGTCGTCGCACCCGCCCGTGCCAAGGGTGCGAGTGTTTGGGCGGGCCCGTCACGCAAATCCTGGAGCGCTCGGGATGCGGAGGAAGCCGACGAGGACGACGAAGAGGAGGATGAGGATGGGGAGGAGGATGAGGAGGAGGAGGAACAGGCCGCCATCCGGAGGGCAACACAGGAGCGATTGCTCCGGTCGCGACGCGGTCTGACGAGCCGCGGCACACGCAAGCAGCCGCCGGTGGAGAGCGGGACGAAGAGGACGGCGGCAGCGGACCGCAACGAAGTTGACACTGACGACGACGACGATGACGACGACGACGAGGATGAGGGCGACGAAACGGAACCGAGATCTATTTTTAACCTGTTCGGTTTGCTTGGCCGCACGAGCCGGCCCGTGGAGATCGAACCAACACCAGCGAGCGCTCCAAACGACGACGATGACGACGACGACGACGACGACGACGACGATGACGAAAGCGATGGCGACGAAGCGGCGATGCGTGCGGCCGCACGGCCCAAACAGTGGAAGCTCGACCAGCAGCGGGCGGGCGGTGATGGTGTGAGTTGGTTGAGCGAGCTGACGCGTGTGTACGAGTCGGTGCTCGGCTCACCGCAAGCAACGCCCCCGAGCAAGCCGAGCATCGTCAGCTGGCTGCAGTCGCTAGCGATCGGCCGGCCGAGTGAGCCGGCCGACGGTGGCGAGCGTGAGAGGGAGAACCCGATCATCAATCTGCTCGCCGGGTGGCTGCAATCGCACGCCGACAGCGGTGAGTCCGGTGAGGAGATTCGCATCCGTCCCGTCGGTGCCTACGCCGACGATGGTGAGGATGACGGGCGCGACGCGCCACCCAAACCGAACCGCGGCGACTCGAGGCTGGTGCAGCTGCTGAACGACAGTCCGCTGAACGGGCTGTTTGGGGCGGGGGAGCTGCCGGCGGAGCCGGCCATCAGCAACGCGCCGAAGAAGCGCCCGAAGCCGCCCTCGCCCCTGGACGGACCGTCGAAGGTGGTGAAGCAGCGCATCGCCATCTCGCCGGAGGACTTCGAGCAGCTGCTGCTGCGCGTGCCCTCGTTCGTGCCGGACTACAGCCAGGTGCGGGGCGCGGAATGCCGCCGGCAGGGGCAGATTTTCGAGCGCCAGCTGCGGGGCAAGCGGCTGTGGGCGCTGCAGATGGTCGACGCGAGCGCCCGGCTCGCGTCCGGCTTGCTGCGGGGCAACGCGAACCAGCTCGGTGACTACGACCTTTGCACCGGGATCGCGACGCGGGTGCGCGTGCGGGAGGACGAGCTGGTGCGGTTGCGGGGCAAGTACTGCCTGGCGCACGTGGACGTGGTGGCGGAGGACGCCGAGCTGCGGCTGCCGGTACATCTGCTGCAGGGTGGCGGGTTCGTCAAGAGTACGCTCAACGATGTAAGTCGACCGTGGTAGTGGTCGGTGGTTTGTTACGTGTGCCTGCGCCTGGTCGCTACTACGCCTTGTTGCTTTCCCCCAACAGCCGGACCACTTTCTGCCGCGCTTCACCACGATCAACTGGGGCATCTGTCTGCCGGCGGCCTGCTCGTTCGAGGATGCGGGCAGCATCGTGGAGCACTTCGTGCGCCCGTACAACTCCACCGGCATCAAGCTGTTCCTCGAGCTGGAGGAAGGCAACTGCCACGTGCGCCAGGTGCGCACCTGGTCCCGCCTCCTCAAGGACCACTGGCAGCTCGTCGCCGTGCTGTAAGTATCGCCCCGGGTGCACCATCGCGACCACTCACTTTTCTCTCCCTTTTACTCCCCCCGCCGGGCAGCGGGTTCTACACGTTCGTCGCCGTGGTGACGCTCGTCGCGACGCTGAACGACTACGAGATCTTCATCAAGATCGAGCCGCCATCGATGCGGGACTCGCCGCACGCACCACCGGACCGCCGCACGACCAACATCTTCCACCAGACGCTGATGGCGTTCTCGCTGAAGCAGACGCTACCGCAGCTGTTCGGTGCGGGCGACACCGACACCCATCTGCGCTGCCTGTACGGGCTGAAGGCGGTCGCGAGCGGGGCCCTGTTTCTCGCCCTCCGGCTCGTCCCGCTCGGCTTCCAGCCGTTCACCAACCGGAACGAGTTCACCGAGAGCTTCAACGCGCCGTGGAGCGTCACCGTGCGGTTGGTGATGCTGTACGCGGACGTCTTTCTCGTCGTGAGCGGGTTTCTCGCCGCCTACCACATGGTGCGGGAGTACCGGGAGCGGGCCCGCGTACCGTGGTTCAAGCGCATCGCCGGACGGTACCTCAGGTGAGTGGCTGCACGGTCCAGCATCGATCGCACGCAACTCTACCGCCCACCGCCTCTCTGTACACAGGCTTGCCTTCCCGCTCGTGCCGGTGCTGGTGTTCTACGCCTGGGTCTGGGAGCATCTCGGCAGTGGGCCCCAGTGGGGCGACGTGGTGACGAAGAACGCGAACCTCTGCAAGCACGGCTACCTCAGCAACCTGCTCTTCCTGCACAACTGGTACCCGGTCGAGGAGACGGTAGGTGTCTTAATGGGCGGTCCTAGCCCCAGGACCACGGCACCGGGGCGACCAATGCTAACGCTTTCTTCCCAGTGCGCTCCGCACACCTTCCAACTAGCGATCGAGATGCAGCTGAGCGTTCTCGCCCCGCTCCTGATGGTGGTGCTGGTGCGCAGCCCGTTCTACGGTACGGCCGCCTACGTCCTGCTGAGCGCGCTCTCGACCGCGATCCGGTTTGCCGCCACGACGGAGGACCGGCTCACGCCGTACGTGTTCCATGGCGTCCGGCTGACGCAGCTCTACCGCACGCTCAACCTCTCGTTCGCCGAAACGCTCCACCGGCTGACGCCCTACCTGGCCGGTTTCGGGCTCGGCTACCTGATGCAGGAGACGGGCCGGGCGCGGCAGGAGCGGGGCGCTCGGATTGCCGGCTGGCTTGTGGCCGCCACCGCCCTGCTGTGGTGCGTCTGCCGCCCGCTCGACATCGTGCGGAAGGACTTCCGGTACGAGCCGGCCGATGCGGCCCAGTTTGCGGCCCTCGCACCCCTCTCCTGGTCGCTCGGTCTCTGCTGGATCATCTACTACTGCGCGACGGAGGAACGGAGCGCCCTCAACCGGGTGCTCGCCTCCCGCCCGATGGTGTTCCTCGGTCGGCTCACCTACTCCCTCACGCTCGTCCAGTTTCTCGTCTTCTTCTACTTCGCCGGTACGACGCGGGCCAGCGAGACGTTCAGCTTCACCGCGTACGTCAACCGGACCGAGGTGTGCCTGGCGCTGGTGGCCGCCCTTACGCTCACGCTCCTGTTCGACCTGCCGATCCAGAACGTGAAGCGACTGTTCGATCAGAGCGGTGTGTTCGAGCGGCTCGAAACGCCGACGGCGTCGGTGAAACCACCCGCGAGCGAAGAACCGGCACCGAGCGAACCGGCACGGGAAGAACAACCGGCGGCTCCGGCTGAGGAGCAACCGGAGAACGCCTTTGTGAGTCCTTTCGACGACGACGACGGCGAGCGCGACGCAGACGACGGTATCTGGTTGCGCGAGCGGCAAACCCCTGCCGACGAGACGCCAACCGAGGTGGAAGACTTTTGGGCCGAACGGGACGACGATGGGGACGCCGCGAAACCGACGGACGCGCCAGCCGAACGGGAGGCTGCCCCGAAGGCAGAGGGGGAAGAGCCGGAAGAGGACGTAGCGGAAGAGGAGGCGGCGGAGGCGGCCGAGGAGGAGGAGGAGGAGGAAGAGGAGGAGGAGGCGGAGGAGGAGGAGGAGGAAGAGGACGAGATCGACGAGGAGAAGGAGGTGAAGCGACGCCCGGCGGCAAACGGGGCTGCCTGGTCGCGCTTCTAGCCGCGTTGTTCGCGTGTTATTTGTGTCTTTAAATCGGTTTCTTTTTTTTTTCTTTTACTTTTACTGTTGTTGCGATAGTTACTATGATACGTCCGGCAATGTCCGCAGTGTGTCGGCATACGAACGCTTTTGGTGTGACAAAATACAGTACCAGGGAGCGTGGCTTTCGCGCGTTTTGCACTGTTCCGTTGGGGGGGTAATATCACTAAAACACACACACACACACACAGCGATAAATAGCGAGTTTATTTCACATGAACTCGAGCCTAGCTCTAGCCTTACGGTAGCGTATGTACAAATGGTCCCAAATGCTGCCCTTTCCCCCCCCCCCCCCACCCCTTAAACGAATAGCCAGGTACTAGGTCGCTACGCCTCCTCGGACGTGCTGTGCGTGTTGTTCGTGCTGAGACTGTTCGTTTCCGGTTCGGTCGTGGCGGCGGTCGTACCGGCATGCTGGTTCGGGCGGAAGTGGTTCAGCAGCATCTTCTCCAGCCCGTGGATCGGTGACTCGAACATGAGGCAGAGGAGCAGCGCCAGCAGGAACGTGAGTGTCATATGCGAGATGGATTCGGCCGTCTGTTGGTGGTTTTTTTTTTGGTTTGAGGTTAGATTGGAAGAGGTTAGTTAGCGTTAGCGTGCGTTCTAGCTATCGGGTTACAGAAGTACGCGCGTACCAGTGTGGCGATGCTGGCGTAGAGGGGTGTGCGACGGGACGCGGACAGGTAGAGCTCGACCAGCCCGTTCATCAGGTACGCACAGTAGGTGAGCCGGCTGAGCGGGACGAACGCACGCCAGGACAGGATGCGCTTGAGGGTGCGCCCGTGCCCGGTGACACAGGCCAGTACGAGCCAGCCGTTGGCGAGACTCCAGCCGAACCGGTGCAGCGACGCGTACAGCGCGTTGTAAAGGAAGTTGTCCGTGCCGAGCCCGGTGTAGAACGCGGTCAGCGAAAACATGGCCGTGCAGCCGCACACGGTCGAGACGATCCAGCACGCGGCGAGCCGTCGGCGACCGATGCGAATGCTGTTGTGGAAGTTGAGAGAGAGAGAGAGAAACAAAAAACCGACACGCTTGTGAGTGCTAGCAAAACCTCGAGCGAAGGGTGCGAAAGTGAGCCTACTTTTCGATCTGCATCCAGTGCACCAGATAGCCGACCAGCAGCCCGAACAGATAGGCCGTCGCTCGTAGGTGCGTTTTGCCGTACACGTGCACGAAGTAGTCGTTCGCCTGCAGATCGGTCACCTCGCTGGAAAAACAGACAACGAACGGAGAGGGGGTTGAGAGTTTGAGTTGGTTTTTTGGATCACCGCAAGTGCGAGATCGTTCGTGCGTACTCCGGGAACACCATGAAGGTTGGGTCGAGCCGGCGCGTGTAGGTGACGGCGAACGGAACCACGATCGAGATGCCGGTGACGGTTCCGAGCAGGGTCAGGGCGAACCGGTGCCCGTAGCGCCACATCGGGTAGAGCAGGAGCGGGGCGAGCACGAACAGCTGCGTGTCGGTCGCCAGGTACCAGGACTGGAACATGCACACGTTGTCCGTGCCGAAGTAGTTGTTCACGTACAGCACGTTCAGCCACCAGCTCTGCCGGCAGCGGTGCTGCTCGAGCGCCATCCGCTCGCTCCAGAGCGGACCATCGCCTAGCCGAGGGAGCCAGGTCGCGTACAGGGCGATCACCGCGAGGTAGGCGGGCGTCAGGCGCATGTACCGGAACAGGTAGAGCAGCGCGAAGTTCAGCCGGCCCTTGCGCTTGTCCAGCTCGAGCAGCAGCAACCGGGCGAAGAGGAACCCGCTCAGCAGCAGGAACGTGTCGACCAGCAGGGGCGAGTTGAGCAGGAACGCGTTCTGCAGCAGCCGGCTCTGGTCGCGGAAGAACGCCGGATTGAGCAGCGGCCCGCCGGCCATGAAGACGAGCGCGTGCCCCCCGACTATGAACACCATCGCGAGCGCTTTGATCCCGTTCACACAACCGAGCCCGTGATCGTCCTTCGACACCTGCGCCAGCTTGCGCAGGTTCTCGATCGCGGAGAACGCCCGCAAGATGGCGGCGACCGGCCCGGCTGGAGCCGGTTTCTGGAGCGCACTGGCACACGCGCCCGCCCGATCGGACGATCCAGCCCCGTACAGCCCCGTGCTGCAAACGACCATCACCACGAACACCAGCAGCACGCAGCCGCACGCTATCTGCAGCCGATCGTACACCACCACCACCACCGGGGACGCTTCCACCTGACAGCTGCTGCCGCTCGCATCGACGTCCAAGCCGGTAGCGCCCGACAGCAAGCGCTCGACATCGGTCGTTCGACAGCGGGCGGGTAAACAAAGGCCCCACCTCACCACTACACTCGCGTTCGTCACCGACGCTCCGTACCGTCCGCTGGACACACGCACGCTGAAGCTCTCCGGAGCGAATGTCACTCGGGGCAGGCAGTACTGAGTGCGTAACGCTTGGTGCGCACCGACACGCACACACTCATCGTAGCTGCCGAGATGATACCGAGAGCCAAGCTCGATCCCGACCGGAAACTTTACCGACGCGTCAAACACTGCGACGCGGGCAGAGCACAAGCGAGCGCGCGTGTGTGTGAGAGAGAGGGGAAGAGGGAAATGAAATGATCAGGGCGGGTGTGGAAATGCGGAATGATGAAGCTGACAGCTGGATATTTATCGGCACGCGCGTGGGTCAAGTGCAACCGGCCGCCAGTCGGCTCAATTAATCAGCGGCAAGACGTCATTAGACGCCCAAGACGCCGCCGCCGCCGCAGGACCGGAGAGCTTGTTTTTTCTTTCTTTTTTTGGAAAACAATTTGCCTCCATCACTAGCGTCAGTTTGGAAGCACTCGGAAGCGGACTCGCGCAAGCAAAAGGCCACGGGATGGTAATTTTCAACACCGGTGCTCGGACTCGGTTCGTTTTGTTTTGCTAAGGTGTGTCGGGTTTTGGGTGGCTTCTCCCCGGCGGTTGTGACAGGCTCAAGTGCGACTTTTTCGGTGGAAGATAAACAACCCTACCGCGCCACATTCCGGCAGCCCAAGTGACGTTTGACGCGTTGCCGTGGGTGGTTGAGGGTGTATCGCGAGTCATTTTGTTTTTATTTAATATTTATTCAAGGATCTTTGGCCGGGCCCAGGCCCAGCTTCGTGTCGCTGGTGCCTTCGAGCAGCTCGGTACTCGAGCTTGCCCTGACTAATCGGGCTGATGTAAGCAAAGCCAATTCGACGGCCCTCGTCACTGTCCAGGTTTCGAAGAAATGCAAAATTTGCTTTTCCCAATACAAATTATCGAGGGTGAAGTGCAACGAGTTCCACAAGCACTTTCTTTAGGTTGCAAAAAATGAAACAGGGAGTGAGAAAGAGCTAGTAGCAAACGCTATGCCACTTACTTGCCTTCCCAATGCACCGAAATGGCCTTTATTGTCATTTTAATTGCTCGTTTGTTGGCGGCTGTCAAGATAAGCCCGTAGTTATACGCGCATGTGACACCTTTCAATCGTTCCGTTGAAGTCCAAAAGTCCGAGAACAGGCGGACCTCAACGAGCGATCGCATTCTGACGCTCAATTATGCTCTGCGAAAACACCTCCCACGTGCGTCAAACACATGCCTCGTCTCGATCGATCGATCGCCCGATCGGCAGCGCAACCTTTCGCGAGCGGATTTAATAACATTCACCGGTCACCGATAATTGGCGATGTAACGCGCGTGCGACCAGTTAATGATCGGTTTCGGAGCCTGCGCCCGCTTACGTCAAGCTTAGAACAGGTCCGCCGCATATATCGCCCACGTTCTTGACCATGGCACGGATCGGTGCCGCCAGCAGCGTTCTAATCGATCCGCTCATTTGCACGGGACGCTTGTTGGAAACCAAACCAAAGACCGCCGAGTGAAAGCTGGCGGGTAACCCGATTGTTGGCCGATTTTCCCGTCGTTGGAGGCCGTGCGCGTTTGGGCAGGGGAAGTTATGGGACATACTCACTTGCGATTGCCCACGGTTCATGGGCCCGTATCGCCGCCAGCGTTCGGTTGACATCTCGCCGACAGTTGGGCTCCTGAAGATCGCCGACCGTCGACTCGAGTCGGTCCAGGATGAGGAGCTCGGCGGACGCTTGGGTTGATTGGAGTTGGAGGGCGCTGCAGGTCGGCGCTAGGGCGAGATACAGAACCGCCAGCAACGCACCCACGGTGGACACTCTCCGGCAGACCATTCCGAGGCAAAACACAGAGAGAGAGAGAGAGAGAGAGAGAGACACACACAGAGACACACGCAATCAGTAGCTGCAAGTTGACACTTGCGCGCCCGCCGATGGCTCGTTGCGAACTGAACGTTGGCGCTCGTTCGTCTCGGATCGCTTGGCGGTACGGTTGCAACCAGCAACAGCAAGCTCACACTCAACGGCAAACAACGGACAGGCGGGAAGACCTATTTGTTATTCTACACCTCCCCCCCCCCCCCCCGCCAGGCCGCGCTTTTGTTTTTTCATCACCTTTTTTGTTTTTTAGCACACCATCCGTGTGGGATCCGTTGCGTGCATTTCAAAC
Source organism: Anopheles farauti (assembly GCA_000473445.2). Classification (NCBI taxonomy): domain Eukaryota; kingdom Metazoa; phylum Arthropoda; class Insecta; order Diptera; family Culicidae; genus Anopheles; species Anopheles farauti. The sequence goes on along the minus strand of KI915047.1, from coordinate 1,351,754 downwards.
CTCGTGCGGCGTTACGCTGCGCGATCAGGATATCCGCACCCTCATCTGCCGTATCTTGCGCCAAGCAACCGCATCCGCGAAATACGACACCCGCCATCCGACAGAACGCATTCGAATCATCGCTAATGGACCGGTTTTCTATCCACCAAGTCCGGGCTTTTATCGGCACGATTGCATAAGTCGCATCTCCAGTCGGGTGAAAGTGGTTCGGCGCGTCGGGAAGCGCGGATTTCGTCCCCGGGCGGGGCTGGGGATTAAAATGCCGGTTTTAAAATAGCCAAATTTTCGGCTCACACCGCCCTACGCGTTGGCAACATCGTCCGGATTCGGGGTGGCTGGGGCGGTGGGGTTCGCAGGCTGGATGATTAGCAGGTTGTTAGCGTCCGACTCGGTGCGTCCCGTGGAAGCAAAGGTTCCAGAGCGTACGTTGACGTCTCGTTAGCGTGTTTGTTCTGGCGGTGGATGTGCTCATCGGCAGCTGCGAAATCTCAATGATCCAGATCATTGGAATCGTTGGTGCGTGGAGGGGAGGGGAAGCCGTCCACAGAATCCAAACATTACAAGAATTGGACATTGGCGTCTGGCAATATCTCGCTAAACGAAACCTCGCCGCTCGAAGAACCATGTGTTTCGAGTGGAGACTCCACGAGAGCATCTTCTTTGTAGAGCTCAATCATCAATATCTTAGCAGCTTTGGAGCACTTTAAGTTGTGTTTTTGCTTGTGAAAAATACTTTGTAAACCCTGCTCCAAACCGCACCCAGTCAAACTTGGACCTGAAATGAAACTTGCTTCGAAAAAAAAAAGAAAATAAACTCACACATACACCTCTCCGCACGAAAATGAACAAAAAACGCCACGATCCAGATAAAGAAAACAAAAACCGAAAACCGTCATGTACTTCCACTGAGCACCTCTCATCTTCGTCCCCGAGCTGGAACGGCAGCTTCCGGGATCGGAACGGCCGATGTTTTACAAGCCGGTTAGTTCTCAGCGACCACCGCCGAACCCAACGCGCGCGGAATACGCAAATAACTAATCACCCCCCGAGGAGGCCCACCCTCGGCTGCGAACTTTGACGACAAACACAGCCGGCGGCCGCGCGCTAGCTGAGTGGCCATTTTTCAGCTTAGTTTTTACTCAACGTTGCCGAGCGTTTGTTTTTTTCCCCCCATTTTGCGTTCGGGAGGCGTTTTTTTTTTCTCTCCAGATGACATCTAATTAATCAAGGGTCGCCAGGGACCGTCGGATGGGACGTGGACGTTGAAGTAACTGATTAGGTGGCCATGTTGTTTTTTGTTTCGCGCCCAAAAATCGATTGACCGACGATTGCAGTTTTGAAATTGATGCCCACCGTTCGCGACTTAATCACCGCGTGTGCAAACGCCGTTTGTAGCTCTTCTCCGCGGGGTGTCGGACTTTGCCATCGTTCCGATAGCGATGTTATGCATCTAATATGGTTATTACTTTAGCTGTGATCGATCGCACGCCCGAGCCCGGCCGAGTCCGCGATTATTATTCAACGCGTGTGAGATGTGAACGGTTCAGCCCATTAGGAAGCGCACACGGAGCGTCACATGCGAGCAGAAAAAAAAAGAGCGAGCGAAATGGGTTGTCATTAGATGACACAGTGAAGGTCCCGGAGACCGAATAACTTCCCCCATTTGATGCGCTGTCAGGTGTGCTTTAAAGCTTCTAACAGCTTAGACAAAACCGACCGAGGACGTGTTCTAAAGATGGCGCTTTTTTGTTGATTTAATAATTTGTTTATTACACCAGTATCGTTACACGCCGCAACAGGAAAATTACACCCCGGATCGCCATTCAAGTATCAGGGCGTTACATACAATTTTGTTATCTTGAAATCAGGTGAGACCGGTTCATATCGCACCGCCAGTCGACGAGTTCAAGTGTGCAAAATGAACTTGAACATGAGCAAACGACTAATGCGTTATGTGTGTTAGTGACTGTATGTAACATCGAAAGATTGCTTTCATAAGCTTCCGTTCGTAAGCTTAAAGCTTGCAGCTTTGAAAGCTCGTAATGAAGAGAGCTTTTGTTGGAGCAGATACAGCAGCTGCTGTTTATTGTTAACACACACAGCAAAGGAGGTTTTATTGCGTACTGCGTATGGATGAATTGGAATTTATTGGACTAGGCGCTTAGGTTATTTTCAAAATAAAACAAAACCACAATAAAATGCGAAACTTTTCGTTAAAATAAATAATGCAGCCTAATTGTAATAATTAATTCGATGAAAAAACAAGTATTGCTATTTTTACCATCAGACCTGTACCGCCATTACCAAGCCATCTAAAAAGCTTCCCAAAAAAGCTTCCAGAGCTTTTGTTTGATTCCTCTGTTGAATGGCTTGCTTTATTATTGTTGCTTTCCAACATGTTTTTCCCTTTTACTAATTAACAGTTCAAGCTCTAATTTCCGTCAAACATCGTAATCTCTCTTCGTGCATCCATTTTTGTATATGTTTTTTTTTCTTTTATGTTTCATTAATTTGGCTTTGTTTTGTGTGTCTCCATTCTGGGCTCGTTTCGTACGCGCTGTGGAATGTGCAATGTTTGGTAAAACTTGTTACACCAGCGCTGGTGGACGTCTTCATAAACACCTTTTCGGGTGACCCTACAATGCGTCACTCTTAGCCGTCTGCTGTTGACCGTTCGGCAAACCGTTGACCACAGCCGTTGGCTACGTTTACACATACAACCAGTGACGCTAGCTTTCGGAAGGGGAAACGCTCGGAGTCGGAGTGTTATTTTCAAGCTGTGGTTTCGCTTTTTACGTTCAATTGTTGTTAAAAAAAAACTGTTTGTGCGTCCCTGACAGATGTTTTTGTTTGTGTCTATAATTAATAATGTATTAAAAGAAAACGTTTTTCAATATTTTTTTACCATTTTCTGAGAAAACGGTTGGAATCTTTGCTTACGAAAACACAATAAATCTTTTTAAAAAATCAGAACCACTTTCGTGCACTGACAGCTGGGACAGCAAAAATTAAAGCAATAAACTTTTCGCCTCCCGACTGCAAACTTTTAGGCGCCAAAGCGACGAAATCTCCTGAATGTATGCCCCCCCCCCTC
>KI915047.1:1290963-1337568 GCA_000473445.2 Anopheles farauti | reverse complement strand
ATTAATTTTTTCGTGAAAACGCTGTACAAACTCGTCCATAATTGGTGCACTTACCCTATCACTATTTTCTTTCCATCTTTAACTAAAATATGTGTTAAAAAAGTATCTCTAACTCCTTCCTTACCGAGAAACCCACGAAAGCAAAAAAAAACAGGCTCACTATCAACTGACAGCTCTCATTCACTCCACTCATCACAACAACCCGAACATGAGCACTAATTGATCCGCCATTGGCTGAGACCGTCCCGAGAAATGACGGCTGGGAAGGAAAAATGTGTTCCTTGCGTGCCTCCACTCTTCCTCCGATACCTCTATTCCAGACTCACACACACGGCAAAAACAGGTTCCAGTAGCGTTTCTCCCTTCTAATAGCTAACGCCCTGGCTAGCAACAGACGCTCCAACACGGACGTGAAGCACGTCACATGCCGAAGAAGAGGTTCCGTGTGGCATCGAATCACACACTCACTGGCGTGCACCGTGTGTGTCTGTTGTTCCTCTCTAATTTCCTTTCCATTGCTGTCCCTCCCCCCCCCCCCCGCCCATGCCCTTGCCAAACTATGTGAAGCATCGTTCAGTAGCGAACTTGATTACCGGACTCCAGGATTTCGTTCGCTGGTGCGAGCTGTTCGCCCGGGCGAATCTTGACTCGACTGTTGGGAGTTGTCGGGCTGTATTTTTTCTCTCGTTCTTTTTTTTTTGTTCCTGCTCCCACAACATGCACGCTGGCAGGGTTTGTTGCAATCGGAGGCTGAACCAGCGCCGGTTTGGAGCTGAATACGAGCGCTCATAAAGCGCTGCAGGCGCAGCAAACCAGCCCGTAATGGTACTTCAATGCCGCCAACTCCAACCAGTGCCGGCTCGCGGGCCTTCCGGGGGTTGGGTAGAGGCGGCAAAGTTTTCCCTTCTGAATCTTCTGTCCTCGGAGCGTGGATTGCACAGCGCACCGGTGAAAACACAACCAGCGGAAACCCGGAAGAAGCGTACGGGGAAAAGTTTCGGGCGCTAGGGTTGCCCGTGCCCGGAAGAAGTCACATCGCGGGTGGCAGGTGGAAGAGGAGAGGGAAGAGGGAGGGGCGCGGGGAGTGGGAAAGAAAGTCATTTCCACTCTCGTGGCCGAAGGGCACACCAGCGACGGGGCGCATACATTTCCGTGAACGATGGAAACGACGCGAACCAAAAGCTGCGATTGTAATTATGTTGAGCGATTGTTGTTGGTGTGTGTGTGTGTGTTTTTTTTAAACAAAAATTTTTATCCAATCCAAACCATTCGATTACTTTTCAGGTGATGAAAAAAGCAATAAATTGAATTTTCATAATATTGCATAAATTCATTTCAGTGGGAAAGTGCAATTGGAAAAGTTGTTGAATATTATAAATAACTTTTTTTTCTACAAAAACGAATGTGTATTACACATGTTAACGCTGCTTTTTATTGTGTGCGCCTAACTGTATGCTATTATTGACTACATATCGCTTAGTCCGAGCGCTCATTTCTTTACGGTTTGTGCGGGTTGCATACATTTTGGGCAGATGTTTTCTATCGTTTCATGCTCTCAAGATTATTATTGTTTTGAATATTTTGTGATAATTCGAATTTTTTAAAAATACTTTTCTTTCGTTTGATTTTATTTGATTTCTTAATACTATTTAACGTATTAACATAAATATTATTTAAATAAACAATTTAAATTCCAAATATTTGACCAGCCTTTTTCCTAACATGCTCCCCATGGTCCTTCTCCAACCATCCTTCAAAAAGTGCGCTTAGAGAGTTGTCCTCGTAGTGCCAAGATAAGTCAAGGTTTCGGTTCAAACGACGAGCGACAACAGAGAGATAAAGAGAGTGTTAGAGAGAGTGAGAGAGAGAGAGCGAGTGAGAGGAAGAGTGTCGGAAACCGGAAACGGAAGCCACTAGAGCTCATAAACGGCGCGGGTCAAAGTTTGCCATAAAGCAAACCGGCAAACTGGCTTGCTTCCTGGCGAAGCTTTTCGTGTTGCGTGTTGATTAAATTTTTCGGCTCCTTTTAAAGTTGTTTGCGCATGCTTCGGAGCCCCGGAAAGCGGGCGCTCCAACTGTTGTTTTTATTCCAACTAAATCTATCCCCGAGTGCTCGGCGGCAACGGCGGGTAGCATCAATAAACATTGCGAATAAACAGCTAAATGAGCGTCACCGGGTGGGAAAGTTTTTGCACCGAAATAGCGCAACCACACCTGAGTTCGATTCGCTCGTGACGTTTGTATGTGTGTTGGAGAGAGTGTGTTTGTGTGTGTGTGTGCCGCGATTCAAATTTAGCAGCAAAACACAGAACAGACGAGATCGCTACGATAAATCTTACCGGGGCAGAACTTTTCGCCCAAGAAGCAACAGCCTGCACGGGATGGGAAGGAGCTGGGAAGCTACAGTGAAATGAGGATAAACAATTTTTCAACTTCACCTCCTGCCAGAGTGCAAATGTGCAAGTGGTTCGCTACAAGATAAAATGATACATTTATTGCCTGCCAGATGGGGTTTTTTTTCTACCCGGGCGCCACCAGCAGCTCCAGCACCGGCTCGACAATACATCCCTCTAGGAAACGAGTTTTCGAGACAAAAATGAGAAAAATTCCTATCGATCACCTTCGGCGAATTTCCATGTGGATGAATACGATAGAATAAAAACTGAAAAAAACGACACTAACTTTAATTCGTACCCTTAGTGTTAACCCGACCGGAGCTGGTCATCCGGTTTGCATGCGAGCGACACAAATAGGTTGGAAAAACAGATAAGCATGTGTTTTTTTATCGTTCCGCTTGGCATGAAAGTGATATGCTTCTGTGTTTGTTAAATATTTACCAATTAATATAATAATTCCGTGGAAACTATGAAATGACTTAAATTTGGATTTCCAGGTATACAAAATTCGTTGAAAATATGTTTAATGAATGTAAAATATGAGACACTAATAGCAACACCAATATTTTATCATTTTCATCAAAAAACACTATGCAATTACGTGGAATACATTAACAACATAAAAAAGATACATTTTACTGTAGTTTATTCAATGGAAAACGACAAATTACATACTTTTAGGCGCAATTTAGCATTTTTTGTTATAGTTGAAAATGATACAAAAGCAACCTGTAAGCAGTAAAAAAAAGCGGTAATATCACATTATGCCTGCTTTAGGTCGGCATCCAGATGATTCGTGCGGGGTCAAAATGATGGATGAAAGGATCTGGTTTGCAACCAGTTTTTAGTTTAAATAAAACCGTGCGAAACAAACAAAAAATCACACGCCACTGCGTAAAACATGTAACAAGTTTGGGCACGGCCCAAAGCCTGGGTAGAGAGCCTTTTTATCGGACAAACCATTCATTTATGAGCTATCGCCCGGGCTTGAGGACGAGCAATAAACGTTCACAAAGGGAGACGGAGGAGATAAAAAAACAACAGCACAACCGACTGGAAAACCTGTGCAAACAATCATGACTGCTCCATTTGGGCAGAAGTAATCAATCCCGAACATCATCGGTTCCCTTGCAGGGGCGCGCATATCTTCCTACAATCAACTGCAAATTAATCTCGAGAGATTGTGCCTCCTTCGGTCGGTGGGTTTGTGTTTGCTGGCTTCTGTTTTTTTTTTTTGCTGCTCTCACTCACTTCATTTCTGTATCTGTCCATCTCGGGGCACCAAAAAAAAAAAACTTGGAGAAGAAAAAAACCCCGCAACGACCGGTTGCTCTTGTTGCCTAATGCCCGGAAGCCAAAATCCGACGATCATCATCAGACGGTTTCTCGTACCGATACTGCGTTTTCATTTTTTTTTCATATCTCACTCTCTCGTTGCCCTGTGTGGGTTTTGCAAGAAAGATAGCGACCTGCTACGACCGAGCCAGCTAGCCAGGCTGAACTCTATCAAAACCGCCTTAATGTAGGCAACCGCCCCATCCACCGTGCACGGGCCAGAAATTTAGCCAACGCACCGGCACCGGTGCTAGTCGCAGTCGGTCGGTATGCGATGGGAAAACGAGAAAACACACTCGTACGCACGCAAAGAAACACGGCCACGATCTCGAGTGGCCGATTCCGAGCGAATCGGCAAGCAAAGCGGAAGGGTGGGAGACAAGATTAATGAAACTTTCATTTTCCGACGGCAGAGAGATGGCGTGAGATATGAGGTTTTTGTGATGGACCTGCCGATGCCCGGCTGGCTAAAGCGCCGTAAAACGCCTGCCAACACTTTCGCCGTATTGTTTGCCGGCGAGGGTAGTCCTTCCCCGGGACCGATGCTTCATAAATGTTTGCCCATTCATCGCCACTCACTCATACAGTGCTCACACGCATGGTGAAAGAGGGGGGCAGCTGCGAGCGGGGCGAGGGAAGGAAACTTTTGTTAAACCGTCACCAACCCCACCTCCATCCCCGCGGGGTTGTTTACTCACCCCCCGCTTCCCCTTCCCCTCCCCATTGTTAGGGATAAATGGTTTTGGGGCGGGATGGGCGGCGGCTCGTTTCCGCGGTGCATCGACGGTTTTGTTTGGTTAGGTTGCTGCTCGAGCGGTGGCTGTGGCTCAGGCCTCATCGCAGCCCGTTTGACCTTATCCCGGGCAATAAAACGGACCGAGGAGGTGTGTGCCAACTATCCGGCGGGCGGGAAAAGAGGGCGAGAAAGGAAGGGGACAGGCCCGACGGTACACCGACCGTCCATTATTATTTGCGGCGCAATGAAACCGGCCCGGTCTGCTTCCAGCGATAAACCCCGGCGCCAATGAATGGCTTTCGCAGCACAGCAACTCCTCACGGTCGCATATTGCCGTAAACGGGTGGGGGATTGTTTTTTTCGTTACATTTTTTTCAAATGTTTTTGCTTTTACACAGAACCAATTATTGTCTGCCTGGTACTTGTGTTTTACAAGATGCTCGCATGACCGCGCCGGGCGGGAGGTGGGTCTTTACTTTCCTGCGAACAAAAACAAGTGAATAAATGAACAAAAACATTTACTGAGGGACCTGACGTGGTCGTGCGGTCGGGGCTTTTACTTTTCTCTAGTCTATGTAAGAAAATTGCGCTTAAAAACGCTTGCTGTAAAAATTAACATGATATATATGAGCATTTTTTCCCCAAATTTCGTTTATAAATGTATTAAAAGTTGCTTGAAGCGAATTTTAAAACAGTTTCTTCCAAACCGTTTAAAAGCACAAGATCACAGATAAAAACAAATTTACGTTAACAAAACACATTGCATACCTTTAGGCGTTTCCATACCCCATTTCCTGCACGCTTTGTGGTACCAATAAATACGCAAAGCTCAGTAAGTGGAAGCGATTCCGGAAATATTTTTATGCGTGAAATAAAAAAATAAATTCAAAGAGCCGCTATCTAATGAACCGTTCGTTGGTGTTATTATTACCGGAATTTCTCCGAACGAAGTCTCACGCGCAGCTTTTCGACACAATCTTTGAAGCATTTATTTACTACACTGTCCGTGGGCATGTGTACATCAGCTCTAAGCGCTCGACGATGACAGGAGCTGTCAAAAGACTATAAATATTGCTTGCTGGATAAAAAATATACTCTCATATACACAAATTGAGCGAAATAAGTTGCAAATGAGCTTGAAATTCCTCAACCTGCGTCGTTGCTTCAGAATGACGATAAAAAGCAAGCACAAAAAGCATTCAAAGTGCGTAGCATTTGGCATAGCCCACGACGTTCCGAGAGTTACGTTCCGGGAGAAAATCCACCACGATGTCGGTGAGCTCGTGAATTTAATATCAAGCAACAAACAACGTTCATGCGTTACATCCGTTCCGGTCAGCAGTGCTGCATCAATGGCAACGAATTTCGGCATTTTCGCCTCCGCAAATAAATGCGGGGATGGGAGACTGGGAGGTTTGGTTCGAAGAATTCAGTCCCAGGAATCAATTCAACTTCTGTGTTCCGTGGAACCGAGGATGGAAGCAAATAATCCCGCCGTCACATCGGTTCGTCGTTTTGCGTGTTGTTATTTGTATATTTACAAAAAAAAATTAACACAACTAAGAGAAGATGTTCAATTTCGCACAATTTGAGCGCGGAGGCGCTTCTGCAATGCCCCCAAAAGTATGCAATTCATGTGGTAGGATTTTCCAAAGAAAACACATTTCGATCACTGCATACATCCAGGCGCATCGAGTTCTTTCAATGGCATGAACAGAGGTTTCTTCACGGGGAACAAAAACCTAACTCAACCCTACGTCAACCGTTGATTTTCACGAAATCTACACGAAATTCACGATACTCCACTCGGCCACGCTCGATATTGGAACGTCGTTCGCGCAAGCATACGCACTCGAATTACGCCCTCCAAATGGCAGCCCATTCTGAGCGTGTGGCGGGAAGGTTGTTGCATTGTTTTATGGGCGAAATTTGCGCACATTTGGGCTGGCTTTTGGTGGGGCCGGGTACAACATCAACCTCGGTTTACAAAAAACACCCAAGCTCACCTTACATGGCACACATTCAATTTTAAGCTCCCTCTACCGCGTGTGTTTGTGCGCTGTCGAACACATGTTCGCGTCTGCTTCGAAAAGGCCGTGTCTTACGCGAGGGACCGGCCGGATCAGCCACACATGAGCTCAAAAGGAGAAGACGAAGAAGAAGAAAACCACCGGAAGGAGAAGAAACAAAAAGACATCCGCAAACCGACGACGCTCCGGCGACGAGTGTTCCTGCACGAGTTCCGCCACCTCCACCGAGCGCACTTATATAGTTGCGCCCCCATGAATGGGGTGCATAAATTCAGGCGCTCATAGGCTTGCGGGCTGCGGTGGGACAGGTTTTCCGTTCGCCGTTGCGGGCCATCCTCTGCGCCCGGGCACGTCGTAAAATAAGCGATAAACGATGCTCTCTAGCACCTTAAACACGAGCCCGGTGTCTCTCGCGCCCGCCATTTCGGTGCCATTTTCGTGTGGTGCTTTGTTGTTTTGCTTTTCTTCTTTTCCCGCGCGCTCTTCCGGCCTCGGTGCGCCTCGGTTGGTGTGAATTTTTTTTTCGCCCTCGCTCCGTTCGCCCCGTCGCGCGCTTGCAACAATATTTTCGCTTTTTATAACTTACTTTGCAAAATCCATTAGAGCCTCTTGTCGTTCTCCCGGCGCGCCGGAGGTCGATGTAAGGAGGCCAACCCATGATGCGAGCTAATGAGCTGGCTGGAGGAGGTGTAAGAAAAGCAATCGGGAGGAGCGAAAAAAGTGAACTTCCAACAGCCGAACAGCTGCTATACGCAAGCAGCAAAAATATGTTACCAAGCTCGTCGGGTTTTGTTTATCGTTTCTGGTGCCTGATGGATCTTGAAGTGCCATGTACGAGGGTGAGAGTTCCCGCTTCACGCAACCGATGTTCACCCCGGCCAGTTCCAAAATGATTTTAATTACGTTCCTTCTAAGCTACTCCCAGCCCTAAAGACTCCCCGGAATCCCACGGGGCTTCTGTAACAGAAACATGACTGCGAACACATTCGGATGCCCGATGTTGGTCCTTCGAACCGGATTGGAACCAATTGAGTGCTACAATTTCGCATCCCAACCACGATACACGAACGTGCGGTTCGTTTCAATTACCATGCGTCCCAGCCGGGGTTGTGTTGACCCCGAGAAAATCCCCTCGAGCGTTTGTGCGAGCACCCGTCCCTCTCGCCATCCGCTTTCCTCCCCAGGAGAGAGTGCGAATTGGATTATTATGGCTATGAAAAACCATTTAACTTTTTATCATACTCCCCACCCCGCACGGTGTAACCCTCGGAGCCCGGGGTCGACTCCGTCTGCGATACATTCACACCCTTTATTGGGTTGTTTCACTTTTGGTAGAGCACATTATTGCACACCCTGCCGTGCCGTGTGTGTGTGTGTGCGCGTGCGTGTGTGTCTTGTTTTATTTATTTATCTCGTCCCAAACCCGGTTTTTTTCTCGGTTCAAGCGTGATCTTCATTCAAACACGCTTAAAGGGGTTCGATTAGTATAACGTGCTTACCCAGTGGAAGTTCTCCTCGAGGGAAGAAAGCAAGCGTTTCAAGCGCGCCGAATAAAATTTGACACAAAAATAGAATACTTTCAGGCTGATTTTAACCTTCACCACACAACGGCTTAAATTTTGCCGAAAATTGCATACTTTTCGGCTGATGAAGCAATGATGCGCCTGTGAAGTACGCAACACATTCTATTTTTGCAGCATTTGTGTTCTTTCGCCTGTTAAACAAATATTTCTCACCGTGGCCTGGCCCTTTAACCGGCGTGGAAAAGGCAATTGTTTCATGCTCTGGTTGAAAAAGCTGATTGCTCGTTGTTTTTATATTCTATTTTTCTCGCTCTCTCTCTCTCTCAACCCATTGTTAGCATGAATTTATGTTCCATTCGTTCGCTTTCGCACGGACCGGCTTGCAGCGCACATTTTACAACGCCTCCACGCGCCGGCAGCGGCGCGAATGGGAAAACCGTTTGACTGATTGCGAATCATGCAATCCGGCTCTCACCCTGGCCTGGTGGATCGATTTCACCGGAATGATTGGCATTCTAACGATCGTTCGGGTAGCGTCATCATCACCAGCAACACCACCGCTCACTCGGACCGTTTATGCTTATTGCTAATTTTAAAACGCTTCAGCGAAACAACTTCATCCATAAAATGGTGCGGGCCCGGTTCCAGCTGCTGTCGTCCTTTTTTTTCCCCGCCAACAATAATTCCATGACGATGACGGTCCGCTTTGGTGTGAACGATCGTGAAAAAGAGAGGGAGTGAGAGAGAAAGAGAGAGCGAGAAAGGAGGGGGAGAAAAAATCGCATCACGAATCACACGAGACGATAAAAACCCATCCGACCGTTCGACCGTTTGGCGCGGGCTTGTTGATGTTGCCGACTTGCCGTTTTCCTTGCCGTCGGTCGTCGGTCGTGGAAAGCCACTTTACGGGCCGAGCCCGCGTCCACCCGCCAGGAATGTTTTATGTGTGTGTGTTTGTGTGTGTGTGTGTTTTTTTTCGCAATTTCTTCGCAATGTTTCTGGTGGACGTTCCGTCGACGTTCGCCCGGACGCGAGCGGACCCAGCGGCGAATCGGAAGCGGCTAATTTTCGCAGCATTTTCCAGTGCGCCGCAAGCGCTTCCTGCTACTGTTTCCGCTTCCGGAAGCGTTCGCGGCCGAAGGGAGGGTGGGCCCTGTTTGTTCGGCGCAGTTTGTAACGGTGAGCAGGTGTGCGTGTGTTTATGGGTGGGTCAGTTTTTCCACTGTGTTTGTATTTTTGTTTTATTTTCCCCTCGACCATCGTTTCGTCGTCTTGACACGAGCGTTGAGGCGCAAATGACTATGGGTTATGGATTATTAGTTTCAATTATGGATAATGTTTAGTATCACGATCGAACCGAAGCAGGGCAGTTCTAAATAATCGAAAAAAAAATGTTTTGCTACGGCAGATTCAACTGCTACAAATTTGTATAGCTGTTTCAGATCTCTCTTCTAACATTTTTAAACATTTTGCATACATTTAGGCGATAAGGTATCCGATAAATGTTTCCTTTCTCTTGAATCCATATTTTGACTATTATTTGCAAGAGTCTGTTTTTCCCCAAAAATATATCTTGTTCACCTTAATTTTATATCATAACACCAAATAATACCAATAAACATGAAATAAAACTTGCAATATTATTCTTGTGATTATCATAAATTTTATAGACATCGATTGTTTGTTGGCTTCGAATGCCTTTGGTTGCGGTTTCAGCGAAACGAGCTGATATGGCCCCAGCCCCAATAGGCCCATTGTCCCAATCAAGGATGTTGTTTACTACCGAAGCCTGCCCCGGTGCCGGGTTTCGGGGATTAAGGAACCATTTCATTTGATGCTTTCTTTTTCCGCGCGAAGCAACTGGGTGCAGCTGCTTTCCCCGGCCCGGCCTGGGCCCGATAATCGACGAGTCGGCGCACAGATTAATGGGCTACCGGTGGGCAAAGTCATGGCCCCTTGGCCACACGGACAGTTCTAATCCGAATTAGTTGCCCGGTCCACACCCTCCGCCGAGCGAGCCCTCGCCCGTTAATTGACTGGGCGACACGATCGATCGGAGCACATTTGCAGCCACATGTTGCCGGATGTTGCTCCCCAGCGTCGCTCGGACGCAGCCACGATGACAGAGTGAATTATGGCACCCGCCACGCACCGCGACATGGCTTACATAAATAAACTTGATGTTTTCTCGCTGGCGCAAAGAAGGGGCGTCGTTCTTTGGATGGCGTTCGCGTGTATGTTTTTTTTTCTTCCTATTTGGCTTCATTCTTCACTTGTCCCCCTGGATCGGTTTCGTTCGGTTGCGTTTGCAACCGGTGGTATTCGCACGGTAGCTCATAACCCTTAAAGCGACCAAAATGCAGAAATTTTCTGTAACGCCGAGCGCATTGCATACATTTAGGAGCGAATTGTTTTGTAGGGAATTTGAAATACCACAATCGGATGGGCAATCTTTTTGGTGTATTTAGTTTTCATGTCTTAAGAATAAATCAAGTCACGAAAAACACCAACAAAACGCTCTCACAAAGCACCAAAAAAGTCTCCTTTAGTAACTGAGTTATTGTGACTTTATCAATAATATTTACAAAAAAAAATTCTCTCGCTTATTCTATCGGCACACCCGAAGGTTTACCTTTTGGTAGAAGATACCACAGACACATTAGCATGCTTTGCGCTTCTAATACACCTTCCCACCTTTCCCGGCCATTGCCCTTTTACTTCCTTTCCCACAGCGTGAGGGTGAAAATGTGTGTGTGATTTATAATGGTGGCTCGACCGACCCGCCACCGTTCGGTTCGATTTCATTTGCCCGGCGCATTCCCGGTGCGACACGATGGTGGTTGGCTTTTACTCTCACTTTCCACCCCGCGTGCGTGGCTGCAGCGGCCCCGAATTTATGGCGAAATTAAATTTAAAGGAAATATAAATCGTGCCATTTTTCACGCCATTGCAACGCGAACGTGCCAAGCCGCGTGCCAAGCCCGGCTCGGTCTTGTAATGGGAGCTAGGCTAGGCACATACACGCATTTGTAGCGTGAGAGAGAAAGCGAGAGTGAGAGGGAAGGGAGCGGCTCCATTTTGACACCTCCTGCGACACTCGAAATCGGCAATTCAAGCAGCGGGCGGAAACGTGGATGAGAAAACTTACGAACGTGGCTCAGGATGATAAATCTTCGCTTACCGACCCGTCCCGGGCAAGAGTCACCCGCCACCAGCTTAGCTTATCAACATTCACTCGGGCCTTCTTTTTATTTGCGCGAAATTGTCTTTCCCTCGCGCAAACTAGCAGTGCGATAGGAAAGAAATATCTGAAGGAAGCTTCGTGTGTTTTTGTCTGTTGTCGTTTCGCTGTGTCCTTCCACACCGAGTACATTACACCCCCTCCCACTCTCTCTCCCTCCTTTCCTCCCCTCCCCATCCCATCGCTTCCGGATCAGAAAAGTTAATATCGCTCAAAAGGGCGCCGGTGCGACTCCAGACGCCAGGTGCGTCGCTTCTTTTTCCGGCTTTTGTTCGTCCCAACTTCCCGGTGGCCATTTCCAGCGGAAACAGTAACATGCAAACCAACCGCAGCGCCACTTCATTATCCCGCTGTTTCGATTCGCCTGGTGCGTCTCGCGCAACGTCGGAAGTCACAAATCTCTGTCACTCGCCCTCGAAATCGCCTCGAAGGAACGCTGGTGGAGGCGCCTGGTGGCGCACGTTAAAAAAAAATGGAGACGCCTAGTAGCGCACGCATTTCACGATGCTGAACGATGAGTTTTCGGCTCGAACGATGGCGAGGATAACATCCGCGCGATGCGTGATGTCACGCGACGCCCTACGCGTGCGGTTTTTGATCACGGGGGACAGTTTGATTGGACCGGCACCGGAGCCCCGAACCATAAAATGGCTGCCGATGTGCATGACGGTTGACGAAAGGTATAAATTTGAACGCAGTGAAGTGCGCCAGAGAGGAGGAAATATTGTAGTAGCCGCGGGCCGGCTCACTTCGCTTGGGTTATCGATCATCGTAGGACACCAAAAAAAAAAAAAAACATAGAAAATAAACAAAAACGCCAATGCCGCTGCATTCATCGAAAGCGCACAACGGCGAACAAAGGATCTGCGAGGGCGAAACGACTGACTGACGTTCGACAAGCTCCATTGAGTGTGCCACGGCCCGCAGCACGCAGCTATAGCAAGCCGGCAATCAAGTAGAACGCCAGTCCGCTGGGGCCGCCACCGTTTTCATCCCTTTTTATTTCTATATTTTTTTTTGCTTTATTTGCCGCACCAAAGCACCACCTTGACGACCGCTACGCTGCACCAAGACAGGTCGGCTGGACGGCCGGTCCCTCGGGCGGGTGTCGCTATGGTAGCGCTTTCTTGAAAACACACGACCAGCGCACCATAAGCGGATCCGCGGGCTTTGCGCTAATTAATTAGGCGCCCAAACGGCCGCGGGCGATCCACCGTACACTGACCGGCTGATTCCGCCCCCAAGGGGGAGGCTGCGGATTTTACGTTTAATGCACACCGAGCCAAGACACTGATCGCTATCGGTGATTTATTCTAGCTACTGCCAGCTTATCCGTGGGCTCGAAATTATCACCATGCTGGTTTTACTATTATTTTAAAACATTTTTCAAATTTTTTAATTTAATTTAATACGTTTGAGAAATAAGATTCCGAAATGTTTTTAAAATGCTTCTTATTTAAAAAAAAGCAACAAAAAAATGCGTCTCTTATATGTTTACCATTTTCTTCTCCACCTATTGCACATTTTTAGGCGAAAATTGCACGTATTTTGGTCCAAGTCGTAAAATCCTCCTGAAAGTATGCAATCCACTGCCTCCTTCCCATCAAGCAACAGTGTTAAAAGCCATTCTACTACCTGTCATTTCTTCTTGAGAACGAGTTTTAGCACACACACACACTAAAAAAAAAACAACCAGCGTATCAATATTTATCTCACCCTTTTTCTTGCCTTCGTTCGTTTTCCGCCGCAAACGCTCGTCGCAAAAAAGGGTTTTGTGCTTTACGAAACTGAATGCGTCATCGCGTGTCATGTGCGGTGCGAGGGAGCGGTGAAATAAATTGTATATGATATCCTGACGAACGGCGAGGAAGGATCCAACCCTGGTGGGGGTGAGGGGGGGGGGGGTATGGAAAAATGGAAGAAAGAAAAAAGGGCCAAAAAAATCCAATCCACCTCTATCTTTATCAACTCGACAGGCACATCTATCAACCACGATGGGCGAGGAGTATGTGTGCTATGGTTGTAGTCTTGTGCTACACTATCGAGATGTGCATCGATACGATTTAGACACACATCGGTGGTAGGAGCCCGAGCAAAACGGGCAAATATTGCATGGCAGTCGAAATCGAGCAGAAAGTCCCAAATCAGCGTGTGTTATCCTTTTTTTTGTCACAAACAAACCGTGCCTCTCCGGCGCGTTTTTCGCTTCTTCGCATTCAGCTCAATCAAAAAGGCAACGCACACACTCGCACATGCTCTATTTCACTCGGACGGACGGGTGGCGCAGGGAGGAAAGCACGCCGACGGGAAATCGAGCATGTGAGCAGTTGTTGGCAGCGGCACAAAACACGTACGTGAAACGGATCTGGGTGTTGTTGGAACGCCCGAAACAAAACGCACGAGCAAGAGAAAAAAAAACACACACACACACACACACGATGGGATACCAGACCAGCCCTTCAGCTTATTTTTTAATTTATGAATATGGATTCAGGCCGAACCGACTGGTGCGCTCGTTTTTATTTCCATTTTTTCGCCATGGTTCGGAGTGCCCGCAAATAGCCTGGGCCTGGAGAACGGGCCCAGCACTCTTCGACAGCGCATCAACATTCATGCACGGCAGCATGCGGGAGGGAGGATAACATCAACAATCGCGCGTGAATATTATGTTTACGATGTTTTATTTCCAGCCCCGCGCACGTCCTGTAACGATGGTGCGAAACGATACAAACAGATATCGCAGCAAATACGCGATGAATATTTTGGGTGAAATACATGCACCGTGCGCGCGTGTGTGGGTGTGTGTAGTCACTTTACCGCACATGTTGTCAACAGCAAGAAAATCAGAGCAGGAAATATTTTTTCCTTCCATTTTTTCTATCCTTCGCTGCTCCAAAAATGTGGAAGCATCAATGCTTCTGTGACCACCATCGTGCCCGTTTTGCGATGTCAAGTACGATTCTCACAGAGTGCTGAGTCAAAGACCTTGGTGGAAACGGTAGCGTTAAAACGCAATTAATTAAAGAGCGCTAAAGCAGTTTAAACAACAACAAAAATAAACAAAACCCTCTCGAAAACCAAACTAAGCCGCTTGTGATATGAGCTAGTAAAATACTTTTTTAAACATTATATTTTCTTATTTATCTGTTTTAAAGTAATAAGCTGCCCGTAGAGATCAAAGTGTATCCTGATCAATTATTGACATATTTACAATGATTTTAAATATAATAAAATAAATATAATATAAATAACTTAAAAATGCATACATTTAGGCGCGTCATACTGACTTTTGCTGAGACACCTTGAATCTCCTGAAATTATGCAATCTGGTGTGCTAGTTATCGCTCGGGATTGTATGCGACCGTAACAAAACGCCCGAATCAACTGTTAACTGTAGGTTTTTTTTTAAACAAATTTATCAAAACGCACGCGTTCTAGTACACAAACATGTCACCCCGACCAGCCAACCCGGGCGTGCCGGCAAACCGTGCACGTTTGCCGTGCAGTAAAGCGCCTTCCGTAAGCCGGCACACGAAGCAGTTGATTTTGAGCAGTTTAATACATCATTTCCTGCTTCCGGTGGCAACCCGCCGCTCGCAGGCAGCCAAACAGCAACAGCGCCTTCGCCGGATTGGTAAAGTTTTCGGCTCCTTCGGGTGACACTCCTTCCCCAGCCCGCGCTCTGTCACATGCTTGGAAAGCAATTTTCCGGAATGAGCTAAGTGAAAAGCTATTTGTAGCGCTGTTTTCTGGCGATTCCGGTGCACATGCTTCGTGTTGCAGCTCGGTGCGAGTGTGTGGAGAAGGTTGTGGAGGAGGAGGAGGAGGAGGAAGGGGGAAAGGAGGAGAGGAGGGGGGTGGGTCATGTTTCATGTCGTCTCCTTTCTTAAAACCTCCCCCCGGCCAGTCCCGTCCGGGAGGCTGTTTTGTTTTTCGTATTCCATCCAGTCCGCTTTTCCGTTCGCTTTCCATTTTTGCGCCACCGTTCACGTCCGTGGTATGTGCGGCAATTTTCTTGGTATTTTGGTGCGGGGGTTAAGCCACCCGGTTGCGGTTTTGCGGAGGCACCCGGTGGATGTGGGACCCCGGGCAAAGCAAAACAATCATCATTCATCAGTGTCGGCTGCCGAACGGGACCATGAACGAGCGCGCTCCGGGAACGGTGCCGAGCAATATTTGTACTTGTCTAATGTTGCGCTCGCCTCTCGCTGGGTGAAAGCACGCCCGTGTGCACCCCGCTGGGTGCATCTTTGACGGTTTCCGGGCTAAAGCTGTCGATGGTCGCGTCCCGGCTGAAGGGCATCCGAGTTTTCCACTCGCATCACCATATGGTGCAGCGTCCCACACCAGTGGCGGAGCGCTTAAGCTGAATCCAGGCCCGCTTATCGACAGCTGGAGCGACCGGGGGAAAAACATAACTTATGTACATTTTAATAGTGCAGGAAAAATTGTGAAAATCACAATTTATAACTTGAAAAAGTCTGTTTTATGCTTGTTGTTAAACACAATAATAAAATACGAAAAACTATCCTTACCCATCGTTGCAAATAAAACACGCTAATGAACAAAACCATGCGCCTGCAAGGTAGGCCGTGCGGAAGGCAAACATCATAAGGCAACCACAACCATAGCGCTAATTGCCCGGCGGTGCGTTAAATGCGATGAAATACCAACGGGGATAGTTTCGCACAAGGAAATTCTTGTATTTTCACCCTCCACCCCTCGAACATATTTGCACAAAATCGTAATTAACGCTTCCGACGAGTATGATCAAACAAAACCCGCACACGCACCCGGGTGCTTCCTCGGACCAACTAATGCCACTGTTTTGCAGTTTGCCGGCTGTATTGACTTTCCGTACCACGCTATGGCCACGCAAACTGAGCAACATTTTCATATCGATAAAAGAGTTTTTTTTTTCTAAAAATCACACCTCCACATATCCACACACACCCACGGTGCGCAAATAAAATTCCCATAGCGAGCCAGTAATTAAACCCAGATATCCGATCGGCTCGTCTTTTCATGAAATCATGGCAATTACAAAACGAAACGTGCAAAAATGCCACGGCTACTGACCGCTGCCGAAGCATTTGATCGATTTTTAATGGCTTTGATGATGGTTTTATTCGCGTTCGCGCCGGCTCTTTTCCCCCGAGGGCATTGGATGCGATTGATATTGTGACAGATGTTTGAATGATCGATGGATTTGAACATTTTGCTCAATTTCTTCGTGTGCGAAATGGGTCCGTCCGGTGTACGAACAATTTCCACTCATCAATGCTCACTTGCTGAAAAGCATAAATTTTGTTTTATATTATGAAAATAAGTTTAGTACCGATATGATTACAGCACAAAATATTGAATCGATTAAAATTCCTACGCTAACAAAATCACTCACAAATATGCCGCCTCGAATTATGCAATTTGCCGAACATGCTTGAACAGTTCGCGCCGTTCCGCCTAAAATTATGCAATATGTACAATAGGTTTGGCTCCGGTAAAATAACTCACTGCCAACAGTGCGCCTTTTTATACCTTGTTTTTGTACTTTTATATTTGCTCAATTAGAGAAAAAATTGGCATACATATTATTTTCACTACGCTCAGCCCAATGGCAAGCAGAGCGTTTTTTACCCCTGATACATTTTTGACATAAAGGTAGCAACAAAACAGGGACCGCCAGATCGATGTCGCGCTCGGTGGATGATTTATAATTTAATTATCACTTAAATTCGTACGCATCTAAATCAAACTCGGGTCTTTCCCTCTTTCGCGCTCGTGTTTGGAGGTCGAATCACACCGCCACGAGCGATCCGGAGCCTAACGGGCGGGTGATTAGTGACTTTTATGAGATTTGCTTACGTGTTTCACACCCGCGGTCGAGATTTGTGTACGATAGGCGGCAAAAGCTATGGGGAGAAGAAAAAAAAAACACGTATCCCTCTCTGAATTCATCGCCCAGCTGGGTGTCGCTTTTACAGGCACCAACATCCATGGTCGCACAGCACAAAAAAAAGGATATGTTTGCCGCCGTACCGAGGGTGTTCATTAGAGCCGTGATATCGTGGCGTGAAGCGTGTACGAATGTCGTTGAAAGTAATTATCAATTATTCAGAGAAAATGCTGCCGGGTTTTTGTGCTTTGTGAGTATTTCGTTGTATTTTTTCTCTTCCCATTTTTTTTTTTTTTAGTGAGTTGTTTTATTCGCCCGGCCCGCCTGATGAGCAGATAAATGAACAAAACCATAATGAAACAAGGGACGGCCGGGCCATGGGTCCTCGGAGGCGGCGTGCGAACCAATGATAATGATCACGATGGTTTTTGCCCTGCTCCGAAACCCGCCCGCGAGTTAGTTTTGTTGCCCGCTGCGAGTTTTAATGGGAATTGTTTGTAAAGATGATTACCGGTATCCTGGCGGCCATCATCCTCGGGGCTGCTGCGGCGCCTTTTGTGGCTGCTCTTCGCACACACAGGCGCGCACACATCCACACTTTCGACCGAGACTTGACACTTTCGAAGTGGAAGTAATGAAGCGCAAAAAGCGCCAACCCTCCTACCAGTGGTTCGCCAGCTCTTCGCCATGGTTTGGCGTATGGTGCGACAAAAAAGGGGTTTCTGCGGCGTTTGTGAGTGTGTTCTGGACGAACGAGTTCTTAAGATTTCCTCGAGCTTGTGCTCTCCGCAATCTCCAGCCCGGAAGGCGTTCAAAAGAGCACACTGAAAATCACTGCCCGTGAAGAAAAAATACTGATAACCGAAAACGGTTGGAACATTACACATCGACGGGCAGACGGGGTAAATTATTATTTTCCCACAATAAAATATTTAAAAAAAAACGCCAACGGATATGAGCGCATTAGTATGCTCACATTTTCCGGCCGCCGGTTCCATTATGCGTGAATTAAATTAACGTCCCGCCCACGCCGACCTACGTGCTGGGAGATGGATGCCGCGCGCGAATTCAATCACCGCCTTGATTCTTATTCATTGAAACATCGCCGAAAATAGGCACACTTCGATCAATCGAAACGAAATGAAACGCACCTCGTCATATTTTGAGCTTGAGGATCTTGAGCTAAAATGTTAAACAACCGTAGATCGAAAGAAACACGGGTTTCCTGATAATTTATAACCATTTCATTAAAATTTATTCATTTTTTCTACATTATTAGTGTTTATAAGAAAATGAATTCGAAATTATTTTGAATTTATAATAAATCGAAATTAGCGCCTAAAGGTATACTAATGCATGCTATGGTGAGAAGTAAAGCAGCGACGGTGTGATTACCGTTCATCAATAACAACATCAAACAATTTAAAACGAAAAAATTAAATTCTCTCGAAGGAATGATAAAATTAACGATCAGTTGGAGTAGTTTATCAGGATTTAATCGATTTAGTGCCTACCCATCGCTTTCATCACATAGCTGGCTTCGGTTCGATTGTGTAATTATTTGTAATTTTAAATTGAGAACAATATTAATAAACAATTCCTCGCCCAATGTTTCCATTAAACCGTCTTCTTCCCACCGGTACCGCGAGTTTTAACCGAACCCGCTGTAAAACTCTATACCCCACGAAAATGGAGCCACCGGCGTCACCTTGGGCACCGTCGTGAAATAAATCCACTCCGGGCGCGCTGCTAATGCCGCGCCCGGTGTTGAGACAGCAAGCGGCTTTGCTTGAACCGCCCGGCACCGAGAGCGATTTAATTTTTCCCATGGACGCACAAACTTTAAAATCACCCCGGTGGGGCGCGTTTGGCGAGCGGGAAGCCGCGACCGGTCGGATGGTTCGAGAAGCTCGGGTAGCCACACCAGCCAAACACCAGAAGCATTAGCAAAGACAAAAAAAAATGTAACTCAGCAACATGAGCCACCGAAGACAAAGCCACGAGCAGGGCGGGCGGTAGTAGCGACAGGAGGGGTTGGTTGCGAAATGCGAATGAATAAATTTAGCGCTCCACCATCCCACTACCCCTTTTTTCGCCGCCCTTACCCAACTGGTGCCGCGTTACAAGCCTTGGCCTTGGAGAAGGAGGTAGAACCGTTGGCATACATAAATGGATCGAGCTTGAGCAAATATTTACACTATTATCTCGTCCTCCTTCACCCTCGCTCTTCCCGCTCCCCTCCCGCTTCCCTCCACCCACTCACCAACCACACCACCTTGAGTGAGACGCTTCAACAAGTTGTCAAGAAATGCGCGAGCCCACGGTCGAGCCACTGGAAACCTGGCGCGAGCGGCCGGCTCTGCATCGGGCTACGGGTGGCTACGAACACCACCAGCACGCCGAAAAGTGGCCATCTTCCCCGTGCGCGTGGCTGCCTGGGAACCAAACAAGCAACAAAGAAGCAACGCGAAAAAAAGACGAAAAAAACAAGCTCACTCCAAAAACGCAAACCACCACAGCCCGCTTTAAAGCTTAATTTTTGAAGGATGTACCGTCAAGTGCGGTGTGCGCGCTTCCTTGGCTAAATTATTGTGTGCCTCCGCACGCTTTCGCCAATTTTGATAGGCAAAGCAATCATCGTTTGACGTCATGGGGTGGGAGGAAGCACTCGGGGAGGGTGGGTGAAAATATAGAAACAAAACACACTTAAACTGACGCAAATTTTGCAGACCTTTTGATGGACCAAACTGTTGGGCGTAATGTGCGCTGTAGGTTTCGCGTGTGATGTTCCATTATCTCCAACCGACCCGGAGTGATGGAATGATAAGACGAGCATGTTAGCGTTGGAGAAGAAAAAAAATTGTTTTTGGGTGATTTCGCGCCCAAAACTTAAGCGAAAAGCATCGTTCACAAGTAAGCGCAGCAATTATGGTTGTATTAAATTATATGAGATATTTTTACACATGAAATGTTTCGATATTTAAAGCGTATTACTGCACTAAAGCCGCTTTGCACGCTCGAAACGCTTAACGCTCGCCTGCTCGTATGCAACGCGCAAAACACCACCACAACCTTTTTAGCCGAGACACCCACCCCTCTTTGCGTGAATTTATGTTAATTTTGAAGTAGTTTTTGGATTAAGCGTGAGTGATTTTGAGTGGATAGTAATGAGAAGCTTAGCATTTTCGCCGAACACTACAACGATCGAGATTTAAAAAATCGCAAAAAGCTGGATTTCGGAGAAAAAAAATCCACCCAATCGGGGCCCCGAAGCGGGAGAGCAATCAGCTTGAACGCCACGGTTCACCGCAGCCGGAACCTCCCACCACGCAAATCTCTATAATTCCACCTTATAACTCGACTGCTGGGCATCTTTGTGTTTTTTTATTTTAATTTTGTTCGTGGCCCCAATTTTCTTCCCGACCGGGCCCATATATCCGCGTGGCGGGCGTTAAACCCTTGCGCCCGCTAAATGCGATTAATTTTCATTTGCCCGATCCGATCGGTCGGGGGAAAGGGGAGGAGGCGTTGCTGGCGAGAAATTAAATTAGAAAAAAACTAAGCGCCCCGTCAGCGCCAAAAATTAATCGAGTTGCCGTTTTGCCCTCGCGACAAGTTCGGCCGACCAACAAGTGTTGATCCGTCCACTCTCCCTTTCGCTCGGTTCGGCCGTCTGGCAAATGAGAAAACTTTGCATAATCCGGCCCCACACTTCCGCACGGGTTTGCCGTTCGCGTCTGCGGCGGGTCGAGTCGTTTGTTGCCGACGGAAAGGCCCACGCGGCCACAACACACCAGTTGACCGTTTTCACACCGAATCGCACGCATGCGGCTGTGTCTTGGGGTGCTTTTTTCCGGGCTTTTTTCCGTTTTCTCTCTGTCTCCTTTATTGTCTGATAAGGATCTGAGCGGTCGGGTGGCTAAGCTAGTTGTCTGTCGCCAGGAAGATGCTTTCCTTCGAGCGAGCGTTCGGGTACGCGAATCACTTGTTGTTGCCGACCAGCAGGCTGGAAAGCCCCGAAGGAAGGCAAGAAATATATCTTTCCACTTGAAAGCGCCCGCAGAAAAGCTGCGTAGTGAAAACCGGCCCCACGGACGACGGTTCGTGGACGTGAAGAGAAGCGTTTGCGTCTCGTAACCGGCCCCTCCGCTCCCGTTTTCGGAATTTTCCCCCTGTCCGAGCAGAAATTCGCTGTTTGTTCAGCTTGAAGTGTCTGTCTCCAGCAACGCCGAAAAACCACAGACCCCCACGGCTCACCCGATCGATTAGATAGGCGATAGATAGAGGTCGGCCCTGCACGAAACGGTTACGTTCCGGTTTGATTTGCAATTAGTTCGGGCCTGTTTGCGCTGGCTCGCCCGCGCGCGGCGTAAACTTGGGCGGCATCGCTGACAGGCGCAAACTGGCATCTTGTCGAAAACCCGCTCCCACTTTGATTTCACCTGCTTTGCCGCCCAATTGTGCCAGAAGACAAACCGCGTCAATCTTGCGGCCGGCGTGTGTGCGATCCGTTGAGTGCCTGGTTGATGGGAAATGAAGTGAAGTGAATGCCGCATGGTGGCTGTTCAATTATGTGTTACAAAATAATTAAATAGTTTTAATAATTGTAAATAAAAACATGCCGAGAAAATTATTCCTCTGAACAAATAGGATGCAATTGTTTTGGGAGTGCTTAAGGCAAGCATTAAATCAATTATATCAAACAATAAATTAATCAAATTGTTGATGAATATTTCACAACATCAACAAAACTCAAAAATCCCTGCTCGCTAGATGAGCCTTTGGCTGGTTAACTTTGCCCTAGGGAAGGGTTCGCGTGTTCCTTTAAAGACAGTGGAAAGTCGAAGATGAGAAAGAGGGTGGTTATCAAAACGCGAGACTGCTGGAAGCAGCTGCTTGAATATGAATTTACTGGTCCTCACCAATTGATCAACCATGCACACAAAGAGTTCGCGAACCGGTTTGAAATTCACGCTCACGGATGCGGCGCTGACTGGGATGGGGGAGTTGTTTTTTTTTTTTTTGCTTGCGTGATACAAAAAAAAACAACTGCTGCCGATAATTGTCAGACGGTATCGCACTCGAAGCGATGTAAGCGCATTCAATCAAACAATGGCAAGAAAAACAACAAGTAACTCAAATAAAATCTCTAAACCCTACCCCTTCACTTCGGCTTCAAATCAGAGTTTCAAAGGGATTGCATCAATATGAATTTATAAATGGATCCCGAAGCTTTTTATTAAACCTTTCATCATTTGGCAAATAAGCTCTGCGAACAAGCTTGTTTTTTTTTCTTTATTTCCAGCTAAAACAATACCCAATCTATTTGCACTCAACATATTGCATACTTTTGGGCGTAACTTTTTCCCAAACAAAAAATCACATAAATTTATGCTGATTGCAAAACATGAAACAGATTACAATTTTCATACCACTAGGTATAATTACAAATAAATGCATAGATTCGCTTATATCAAACAAAAATATTGTAGAACGCTCGAGAGTTGAAACTCAAGTGCATTATTTAAATGTAAAATCTCATCACGCTTAGCGTCAAGTGGTTTGTGACTGACAAAAAAGAAACTTTAAATTTCCATATCCATCAGCCAACCCTTTGGCGGGCGTAATTGCAAACCCCGCATAGAAAATCCACTCCAAAAAGCTATTTGGCAAACAATGGCAAGCGTCGCGCGACGTAAGCACCGATTCGTTTACCCACCCGGCTCCTCCCAACGGAATAGCT
The DNA here is from genome assembly GCA_000473445.2 of Anopheles farauti. Classification (NCBI taxonomy): domain Eukaryota; kingdom Metazoa; phylum Arthropoda; class Insecta; order Diptera; family Culicidae; genus Anopheles; species Anopheles farauti. The sequence goes on along the minus strand of KI915047.1, from coordinate 1,314,668 downwards.
CCATTTGATTACATATTTCAATCAACCATTCGCACTACACAATTCACATCGTTTCCAGCAGTGTCAAGCGTCAGTTTCAGGGTGTTTTTTATGTGTGTTTTTTTTTTTAGTCGCTCGCTCGAAACTAGATAGAAGCCCACCATTCACCTGTTCGTTGTATGCACATTTTTGTGGGACATTTCACACTTGATGTCGGTAGGGAAGGAAACAAAAACAAACGGCCTCTTTCCAGCCCTGAAATCGTTTCGATTATCAACGATAACGCACAGGGACGCGTTCGAGTATTTGTTCCCAAAAATTAGTATCAAGTGTGAGACGGTATCACGCGAACTACACATCCGCTGGGACGCACGGTCTGGGAAATGATTAGAAAAATACGTTTGGGAATTCCTACCTCCCATTCCCCCGCACCGTGCAGCGAAGGCGTTTGTTTATTAGCACTGGGAGTTGGGTTGATTGTGGTAAGCTGTTGTGCAGCGTGTTTCTTTCTTCGCCGGATGTATGTGTCTTTTTTCTTACGCTTTTTTTTGTTCTACATCAACATCAACAACTACGCCAAAACTTCGCTCGGCAGCTCCCCCTCGCAAGTGCCGGTCGTTCAGGTGAAACTTTTCGTGTATTAACTTGTAGCGCGGGCGGAAACAAACACAGCGCCGGATCTCGGCAGCCCGGCACGGGAGGTCACAGGTTAGTAGATGCTGGAGTGTTATCCCTTACGTCAATAACCTGTCAGCGCGCTGACATGTAGCGAGAAAGTGCCAAATGTTTTGCTTTTGATTTTTACTCTCACTGCTTCTTCGCTGTCAGCACATTTCAGCGGCTTGCTTTCGGCAGGAAAAGGCATTGATTGCGGCGCTGAGTGGGGTTGATCCGATGTATTCCATTAATTTCGCTGTATTCCATCAGCTCCCGCGGGGCGGGCAAACCTTTTCGCGTGCGATAGCTTTCGCCTGAAGGTATGCAATTGTGTTTTGAAATTCGATTCACATGCCTTAAATGCTTCGAATCGTATATTTTTGGGCTGATGGAGAAAATTTGAACACCTTAAAGTTATGCAATGCGCACAACACAATCGTCACGCTCATTTAGTCTACATTTAGGCGTTGGCTATCTAAATGTAAGGGTTTCTGCTACATTTCGCCCCCAAGTATCGGTGAAAATAAATTAATAACGTGTTGTATTTTTCTTGCACCCTTGTTCGTTACTCGCTCCACGCCAAAACAAACTTTCGCACAATTAGCACTAATAAGAAGAGTTTGCTTCGGGCCGCTCCGAGATGCACCCACCGAAGAATGCTCAACTGGGCTGAGCTCATGATTAAAAATTCTTCCCCGACAAGAAATTACCGATTATCATACCGGAACCGCTCGCAACAATGGGCTCTCGAGCGCCCGTGGGTTCACCTTCTGACCGCAGGTCATTTTGGTTCCAGCGAAGATCCCGGTCCCCGGTTTCCCGGCGCGCTGCTCGCCCCCCGAAATCGACATTCTTAGCCACCCACTCACCCTCCCCCCCCTTCCTCCTCTCCCACCCGGGGCTAAAACGAAACCGGACCGGAAAAGGAAACCGGAAAAGTTTTTAATTAGGAATGCCAACATCTCCGGCGCGCACCGCCCGACGAAAACTTGGGACGCCACGGGCACGGCTGGCACAAAACTTGCCACTTTCTCACCCGATTTCCGGCGGGCGGCACCATTTTGCACCCTCCGGGTGCCAGTTTCATAATATTTCAAACCCTCCGCCAAAACCGGCCCGGCACCGGGAACACACTAATTGAGTGATAATTGCCGATAATGTGAAATACTTTTCCGAGCGAAGGCGAGTCCCGGCCAGGCCGAGGTACCCGGGAGTTTTCCTTTCGCCTTGGCGAAATTTTGTACGAACCGTGCGCGCGCGCGCGCGTGTGTGTGTGTGTGTATAAGTGTTTGTGTGAGTGACAGTTTGTCTTCATTCGTGTTCGTAATTATGATCATCTGCCCGTCTGCTTCTGGGCGTCTTATCGGGCGCCTTATGGTATGGATCGATTTATGGACCGACCGAACCGAAATTCCCGACCGCGACCCGTGCCGCGCACCTGAGCCTGAGGTTGGAAAGCAATTATTGAAATTTCTCCCCCACCCACTGCCGCCCTCAGTGGTTGAATGATATGGAGCCTTTTTTGTTTTTTTTTTTTGTTTTTTGGTACCCAGTCGGGCTCAAATTAATGGTGTCAAGTTTATCCACGGCAGATGACTTTGGATGGAGTTTGAAGTGCACCGAGCGAAACTGTTTTCAAGCACGCAGCGTCATATTATTATTCTCGTGGTTTAAAAACAAAAAAAAATCATGCCTTCGTTTGAGCTCGATTTGAGGGACGAGCTGTTTTATTGAATGTGTTCAAAAAGACATGTCTTCAAGAAGTGAAAGAAAACTCAAAGAAACTTAAAGATATCACAGCAAGTTTATCGACGGCGGAAAAGTTTTTATCTAGGTCTGTGTTAGGTCCTTGAGCCAGGATACCTTCGCACGAAAAATATCGTCACAAAATTTATAAATAAACTAACTGCTAGGGTTTCTACAGGCACCTTTCAAATTAGCAACTAGCGCAAGCTCCGGAGCAACTAGCTTTTCATGTCGATCGAAATTAAAGTACGTCCAGATTTGGATGGTCCAAAAGCGGAACTTCGGGTTTACTCCGAGTTTATTGACTACGGACAAGTTTGGAACTGAGTCTTAGTTGGGTCGGAGCGAATCCTAGCTTTGGAATGAGAAATATCGTCGCAAAATTTATAAAGAAACTAGCTGGTCCGGGTTTCTCCCAGGACCTGTCAGTGCCCTATCTCCTAGTGCCGTAGGTAATGGAAGTCCTGGAGCTGGCGCACGGTCAGGATTGTGTTCCCAGCGAGGTCTTTGAAGAATATTCACCCGTAAAATCGAAGGATGGCTCCTTGATTGGGTCCCGGTACGCAACGAACGTGCCGTTCAAGGCACTCCCCACAAACCAAATCCACCTCCAGCAACATGAGACGTTTGCGTAGTCGAAACGAAGAAGAACCTCACCCAACCTGCCGTCCAACGTTGGCAGCACGGCCTTCGCCCGTTCGCCTGCTGTTGATTCGAGCTAATTGAAATCGTGATTCGGGCGCATTCACTTATCACTCACCCGCCCGGCACGGTCCAAGCCCCCCCCCCCCCCCCCCTCCCCCGCCCCCCTTCTCCCTCCCTCACCCACCGAAAGCACAAAGTAACTGCACGCGTTTTCCAATTATTAGCTGCCAGCCGCACCGAGCGAGGGAAGACGTGGTGGTTTGGGGGAGGGGGGGGGGGGGGGGGGGGGGGGGGGGGGGGGGGGGGGGGGGGGATAGGTGGGTCGATCGGTTTCGCAGATAGTGCGCGTGGTAAATTCGCCCTTCCCCACCCTTCCCTCCCACCCCGAATCCTAACGAAGCACCGAAAAGGTCAGCGGTCTGTTCCGCCCGCCCCAGCCGCACTGGGAGGTGGGTTTAAATAAATGGCTGCAAAACTAGCCAAGCCGGACGCGGTACGCCGGTGGAAAACTGCCGCACATCCCGCGCACACTTCACCGTAATGGCGGCGATAAACGCAACCGAAGTACTTCCGTACGTACGTAACCCGTTTTCGGGTTACATTCGGGTGCTCGCGCTCGCACGGGTTGGCAAAGTTGTGTAGGATTACATTTTTATTTCCCACCTTCTGCTCATTTCTGTTCCACCAAAAAAAAAAAATAAAAATAAAAATAAAATAATGAAAAAAAAATCCCGCATGATGATGTTTTTCTCCTTCCCCCCGAAAGTCAACCAAAGTGGTGGAATGTGGCTGGGATTTTTGATCTTTCTTTTTTTCTTTTTTGTTCGCTAGCAAAACTTTCCAACAGCAGCAGTTCACCTCGGAGTACGGGCACGCTCGTCTTTGTATGATCCTAACGAACCTGGGTTGTTAACTTGCCGGTTTTGCTTCCGTCCGTCGCCGCTTGTTGCGCCAAACCCCGGACGTAATGGCGGCACCGCCAGACCGGCAACAAACACAACCGCGAAGAAGCGAGCGGCGAGCGTGCAAGAAGAAGAAGAAGAAGAAGAAAAAACACAACAACACCACCGAAAAACATCCATCCGAGCACATCAATTGATATGGGAATGAAAAAATATCACCTTCGCCTCGGCCGGAATGCGCGCAGCAAACAAAGCAAAAAGTACACACGCTTTTCGAGGGATGCGGGATGGGTGGGGGTGTAGACAGGGGGGGGGGGGGGTAGGAGAGTGGTGGGTGAAAAAGTTTCTGACACTCCCCGGCACTCCTTTCCCTTTTCCCGCCGCATTTTACCTGCTTGCTTTCTTGCCGCAGCGAAGCCATTCGGGTTTTCTTTTTTTTTGGTTTGGGCTTGTTGCTTCGATTAGCCCGTTCCTATCTCGTGTTTGCGTGTTGCTGTATCTGTGTGTGTGTGTGTGTGTGTGTGCTTTCAGGCGCGGCTTAAACTGGCGTGGATCAGCGTGTGGAAAAGGATGTTTGTTCCAGTTTGTAGTTTTTTTTTTCTTCTTCGTTTTAGTTATTTTATTTTCACCAGCACCGCCTATCGAACTGGTTCCATCGTCGTCGCAGCTGCACAGATTTCATCCGTCCCCGAGAGCTGAATAGTTTCAGTCTCATTAAGTTTCAACCACCCCATCCTCCCCGCTGATTTGCTTTTGCCCCCTCCCCGCACGTTCCGCATGGTTGCCTATTGTTTTTCTTGCTTTGCCTTTTTTTTTTAATCTTCTCCATCGAACGTTTGTTGTCGACGAAATTTGAGACTCGCTGCGTTACGTTCGGCACATCTGCTTTCTCGCCCGGATGGAGCAGGGTGCCGCTAAAACTATTCTGGCCAAGGTTGTTTTCTTATTTGAAGCAATTTTTGCCTCCCTCTGTTTTACCTAGTGGCGGAAACATTCTGTTCAGGATTTGTTGTTTTCTAAAGTTTTAAAATATCAAATAAACCCATCCGGAGATGTCGGATGTGTTTTCCCTATGTGTGCGTGTATAGTGTTGCGCCTAAAGGTATGCATTTTAAAAATCTCTTGAAAATAATAGTAAAAAAAATATAATAAAACTCAACAAGAGTTAAAAATTTAATAATATTACTTCATCATCGGTATGCGGCGCCGAAATGTATGCAACCGTGCATGTAATTTAACCCAGCGTGAGAAGAAAAAAAAAACACCATACTCTTTAATTAGTGCCTGGTGCGAAAACCATGCGGGCATGCAGGCGTAAACGAAAACGAAATTTCCCAAAGCGTCCAATTAAGTTGATCCCGGTTCCGGTGCCTCCTTGTTTGGGAACTATTTTTTCTGTTTAAATAAAAACGTTTAAAAAAGAAAAAAATAACACGTGCTGTAAAATCCGCTCACTGAGCTCGTGGAAATTAGCGCCTAAATGTGTTTTTTTTCGCGCTTTTGCTTTTCTACTTTCGGCACCCGGGCGAAATGTAAATGCATGATTCCTGCGAGAGGACCCGGTTCGGTTGTTATTATTTTCTCAGCGCTGTGATATTTATTTGCCCCAAAAGGCAACCGGCCCCGCATGGGCCCGGCCGAAACAGGTCTCACCATCCGGTCGAAGGTAATAGTTGTTTATTGCTCGTACGGTTTCGTACATCCCGTTCGCCGGTTGGTGACCGCCTCCACCCCTTTCCCGGGGGCTCGAAATCGAAAAATATTGCTTATATGGCGCGGCCCCTCCACTGGGAACGGAGCGAGCGAGCGAAAATAAATAAATCTCGAGTCTCGCAAAAGAAATTTTTACGCGCGAGTAATGGCATCGCATCAAGACCCGAACGATCCCGGCGGCGGCATCTCCGGGTTGGCACACGGGACCATTTTCCCGGAACTACTTCCCCGCCCGCGAGGTTACGCTCAATCCGACCGGAGAGACCGTCGGAACCGGAGCTCGACGCTATATCAAATTAATATTAGGCATTAGGCGGACGGGGTGGGGTTGTTTTTATTTTTTCGTTCCTGTGCCGAAGGAGACTTGAGCAGTGTATCGTGCGTACCACCACAAAACTGAATCAACCGGCGGGGGAAAGGTAACCAGTAGTACGTATGGTGTGCCGACCGTCTTCGCGCCAGCTCTCGGCGAGATGCGGCAGGAAAATGCTTCCCCCTCGAGGGGTAGTTCGAGTTGATAAAAAACGAGCCAAATTAAATTACTGCTCATCTAAGCATTAAGATTTATGGCCCCAGCAAGGGTTTTGAAGCGCTTGTGGAGGATATTTTACAGCGCAAGAAAAAAGGTAGTCTGCGCTGTCTGCTGAGTGCGTTTTTTTTTTCTCTCTCTCTCTCTCTCCCCCCGCTTGTTTGTTAATGTTTCCCCGTGCTCGGTTTCTTCGGTCTGTTTCGTTCCTGCGATTTTCGATTAATCCAGAGAGAATGGAGATTAAAACGAGTGCGCGGGACGAGGTGGAGGAAAATCTTACCTTTCATTATCCCACCCCGAAGGTGAAGGTAGTGAGCAGAACGAGCAAAAGTAAAATATAATTTACCAACCTCGAGCTGCTCACCAAACAAAGCGGAACCTACTAAATAAATGAATGTTTCACCTCCCTTCGAAACCCGAACCCGAGCGGCCACCGCCGCCTGCCAATGATTGATGGTTACCGATGGTGGGACCGCTGGACGGAGACGGCCAACCACGCTGATTAATTTCCAATCAGCCTAATCGGACTAAGCGGGGACGCTGCTTCCACCGGTACGCACCGATCGTCGTCGGAAATTAATCTTTTCTGTCCAATTCACGCCCTCGCCCGGGTGGGGCTGAAATGAAACCACGCGCTAATAACCGCCCATTGCAAAGGGTCTCGCTCGAAACGTACGCTGGTTTCTCCGGTTGCGGTCGAGGACTCGTCGCAAATGGGCCAATAAATCGATAAAGATGTGCGAGCAAAGAATTCTATTGCGCGCGATTGCATACCTTCGGGCAAATTGTGCGCGTACCCAGATGGCGCCTGAAAGTATGCTTTACTGTCGTCACGCTTAAAGAGCATACGGAAACGTCACCGGAAACGAACAAAACAGGTCTGTTTTTAATTTCTGCGAAATGTTTGGCAATCTATTACGTAACAAAAAATAACAAAAAAACGTTTTCCCAAAACAAAAACTCCAACACCACTGAGAGTTTCTGCAGCCGAGGGTGGTCTCTAAATCCCTTAGAAATCTATGTTCCAGCTTTTAAAGCCACAAACAATCCAGCTGGTATAAGATACAGCTTTAAGGCGAGAGTTCCCAGAAAAGCAGCATCGATCTTTCCCTCACTCACTGAGCTACTCACAACTATCTGCTCGCCTTGTCGTAGTATGCACGTTCTTTTTTACCATCCCGGGCGCCTGTCGGGTAGTTTCTAATTACTCAGCTAAAATGCAACACTCGCTCACTCTCCTCCCCCGCCCCGACTCCCCTTCGCACGCCCCTTTGGAGCATTCCATTCCCGACCGCGTACGACAAACATACCGCACACCTTCGTCACGCCGGCTGTCAAATCAGTACGGCGAATGCAAGCCGTTTTTAACCGCAGCGCGATGAGTTATGTTGGTCCGGGCCGCGTACGGCCGCGATGACACGCGTGACGTGCGACATAAGTGACGGTGTCATGGCCGACACTCGCACGAAATCCGCGCCGATCGATTCCAGCAGCTGCCGGCGTCGATCCGCGCTCCGAGCCGAGCGTCCGAGTTGAGTTGGGTTTTTGGCCGCGCCGAGTCATTCTTATCGTTCCGGCCGAGCGGTGGAGAAACCGAACAAAGCACGAGCAATGAAGAAAAAGGCCCCAAAAGTGGGCGCGTGGAGGAGAGCGCGTTGGGTCGACCGGAGCCCGGTGCCGGTCCGGTGAGTTCGGTGATGGAAACCAATTTCGAGGATTAGTATCAGCATGCTCTGAATTGGAAATTTATCTCCACCGTTGTGCGGGAGCAGCAACGGGATGCTGGACTTTTTGCATACATTTCACCCAATTTGCGGCACCAACGCGACCGACCCGGTTCGCATCTTACACGCCGACACAAACACATTTCCCGAAACTCGCCGTAAGATTCCTTTTCCGACCCGATGGGACTTTCGCTCCTCGTGGTGTAACGAGCATCCCACTCAGGCCATGCGTGGGAAGGGGCGTTGATATTCTTTTAAAACTGTCACACACCCGGGGTTTCCCTTAGCTCTACGATGGTTGGTAAATTTGATTTGGAAAGTTTGTCGCTCCGTGCCGGTGCGGGTCGTCCGGGTGACGGTTGTGCTGGCAGCTCCTTTCCCCCGGACAGCTGACTGAATCGGGTCGCATTTCGTGGAACGTCTTGCGAAACTTGAAACGGATCCGGTACGCAACAGGCGACCCCCAAACGGACCCGGTGTGTGGTGGAATCTCCGGCGTCCCTTTTTCGGCGACGGGCGACGCCGGCCCTTGGCGAAGTCATCCAGGCTTACCGTGCCTGCGGTCAGAGTCCGCTTGCGGCGATTGATGGATCGCCAAAGCGGGGTACGAGGGGAGCACCCTTCGCAACAGCACTCATCGCCAGTCCCACCATTAAAACACCAGCCCAAAGACAGGAGGAGACAAAATAAACGCACATAAATTTACTCTCCACCATATATCTTCCCGAGCGGGAAAGACAGCCCTGCAATAAGGACGAGATCCGCACCGACGGCAGCAGCCGGCAACAGATTTCGGATTTCGGGCGTAACCACCCCGTGGCGGGGCGATGGGGCGGATGCTCACGAGGGCAGAATTTCATTGATTTCGATATTGCCGGATGTCCATTTGCTGTCATCGGAATTCGTTTCCGTTCGCTTCCGTTTGCTCGGGCAGCGGGTCGGGCTGGAAGGCTTCGGGCGTGAAAATGCATTTTAACGCTTCTTCTACTTTTCTTCCAACACACACACACACACTCACACACACACACAACGACTACTTACCAACGGGTTCGTGCGGGGTTTCAGTTCTTTCCGTGCCGGCGAAGTGAAACTCATTTCGATTTTCTTTTTTTGTAGAAAAACATAATGGGTCCGCCCTTGTAGCATGTGGCATGGCCCATGGATTTTATTTGTAGTTTTTTTTTTGCTTTTGTTCTATTATCTATCTCTCTCTCTCGCTCGCTCTCGCTTCCTTCTCTTTTCGTGTCGCACTCACACGCAAACGCGCGGTTCGAATTCGTGCCTTTAATATGGGATTTGTTGCTTTGTTTTCTTAGATATTTTTTTTTTACATGTAAATTTCCTAACCTCACCTACTGGCCCTAGTCCTGCGCGGGTTTTCAATTTGCACTGTCGCCCAGCCGAGGACGCTCACTCACACGGTGTCCAGCTACGCTCAGCCCATTCACTTGCCCTATCTTACGCTACCTTACCACTAAAAAAAAACTAAAGTGAATGGCACCAAGAAAAACACAAAAAACCTTTCCAGACGCAAATCGAGTGTAAACTAATCGTCGAAAGGAAAACATGCCCGTGTGTGTACTCGATGGCATGCTTGCCGGCAGATGCGGCGACTTTGCGCCGGAAGGTATGCAATGTGCATTATAAGGTTCAAACATTGTTTTGCATCTTTTTTTCGGAAAAATTTCTTTTTCGGAGTGAAGAATAAATAAATGTGACAAGCATATCGTGTTGCAAATCGAGAAGAAAAGTTGAACAGTTCCGATTGCCTACCTTTTAACGCAAATACGCCAGAATGTATGCTCACTTCCGTGTTATACACGCAATGATTGAATCATCCTGTGAGTATGCAGCACGAACATCATGTCAATAAAAAAAAACGATCGTATTACAGATTCCCGCCATGTTTTGACACACGATAACGATTTTGACAATTCCATAACAATGAACCGGACGCGCGGGGTAACACAAAAGACGCGTAAACAATGCTCGACGTAAACTCGCTCGGTCGTTGTGGAATGGCTCCGGTGCTCGCCGAGCACTGCGGGTCCCTCGCTGGGGAAATCACGGCAGGGATTCAGGGCCGGGGCCTCTGCAACATGCAGCACTGCCGGCGGCGGTGAATGTGTTTGGCTGCATTTTCTAAAATTATTTAAATTACAACACACCCCAAACAGGGCGCAGCGTGCACAGCAAGGGTTTTGCGTTTTTTTCTTTAGCACGCGCGACCGGGCTCACTCCGTGGGGGATTCCTTCGGTTTTATCGCACGATTTAATACTTTATGCCTGACGCGGGCAAGCACCACGCGGTGCGGACCTTTTCCCGAACCAACGCAGCGCAAGGAGCGCACTGTACGTCAATAATTCGGCTAATGAACTCTTTGGTTCGGCTTTTTCTTCTGCTTACCTTACGCGCACGCTCCCTCACACAAAACAAAACACACACACACTCACCCTGCGCGAGTAAATTCGTTACAACGATTCGTTGGCAAACGGTTGGAATGGATTTCCGGTCCGATTTAGGGGCGCGAGGAAAGAGTCCTCGGCGCTGATTCGACCGGGCAAGGGGATGTGAAAGCATGCAAGCGTCAACACGGGAAGTACCGGGAACCGGGGCATGCAATAACGTGACACTGGCTACGTGTGGGACGTCGGTACTTGACTACAGGGAGGGGGGGGGGAAGAAATGTGTTTCTTGTTTTTTCTTTTGTGTTTTTTTTTTGCTCGTTTCGTTCTAGCGATGAACCTAAAAAGCTGCCAGCGTGCGGAGAACAGCGACGCTCACGAGCAGAGCCGCCTGTCCGGTGTCGGCAATCGCTATCGTCCGTCCGTACGGTAGCATCCGACGCAGCTGGAGCAGCAGTGTCCTCGACGTCACCGACGATGAGCGCGCTGAGCCGGACGAGGACACTGAAACGAGAAAGAGACGGGGTGGGGCCAGCCAGCCCGATATTAAACAGATCGCCGAGCGTTTGGTCCCTCGAGCCGGATTCGGATATTCAATACTAATGAGATAAACCCCGTTTGTACATTGATTGCGCCCGGGCTCGAGTGCCGGTCGCCCAGCCGCCAACAGTGCTGGGAAAGGCGTCAGCTGGGCAAGCGAACCCGGGGCAGATCAAAATGTACCCAAAACGCAGCCGAATCCCAGCAGCGCTCCGGTGCAGGTTGCCTCATCCTGTACTCCCCCGCATGTACATCCGCACACTTACCGTCGTCCTTGTCGCTCATGAAGGAAAAGTGAACGCCATTATCGCTGTTGGACAGCACGCGCACCTGGGGATAGTTTTCGTCCGCCATCGCCACCGTCGCGTGCCGGTACAGGTCGAAGACGACGGCCACGCACTCCACCTGCCGAAGACAAAGCGAAACGGGATGAGAGGAGCCGGCGCGAAACGCACCACAACCGCAGCTGGTGCCGGGCTCGGTAAGCGAACCACCAATTAACGATATATCGATGGGCTTATGGGCTCTAGGGTCCCTTGTGGGAGTGATCGGCAATCCATCGTCTGAATAATGTAAGAGGCTTTTCTTTAGCGAAGGTGAAACCACCCAACACCGACCGCTCGAGAAGTTGCTGTATGTGAAATGCTTCGCTAGCTGTTTTAGAATAGCATACATTTAGGCGCTTTGTACCGCATGCAAATGACACTTTCAGCTGGGCGTTAAAGTTTTTGTCCTACATGTTCGTATTTAGTACTCGTGTTGGTTGGTTTTTTCGCAACCAACTTCGAACTGCTTCCGCGCCGAAAAGTATGCAATCCGCTATCCGGCGACCATCATAGTCGACATCCTAAAAAAATAACATCATTTGGAGCGCCTTTTACTCGACGCCGCTCGCGAACCGCCAAATTCACCGATACACCGAGCAATCTGCAACAGTCATTTCTGTCACATTCTGTTCCGAAAAGTCGCTTTTCGACCCGCCACGTCCCGACCCCGAATGCAATTTGATTGCAAAACCGCACCATTCCCCGTGGAAACGGCCTTGGGAGAAAAAAAAAAGTTTTGTCCTCGATTGTGAGTTTGATTTTTTCTTTTTTTTTTTGCCGCTATACCAGAAAATCGAACCGTCATCGGCATCGACCGTTTCCGCAATTTTTTTTTTTTTTTTACGTGCACCGGGTGCCTGCGTTCGCCATCGGCAGGTCGGAAACTGGCTGCAACGAACGTGATACACACTGCACCGAAACGTGAACCCATGCCTCGCGACCCGACTACAATATTGACAGTAATTTCCGGAGGCGCAGGGCTTCAACCGGGTCCACCGCGGGCGAGGCGATGCAAAATCGCGGTCTGAAGTAACTTTTCCGGGAGCATTATTATCAAAATGTCAGTTGTCACTGGCAGCGGGGTTCTGGGTTCTTTTTTACGTCCCATTTTTCTTTTTTTTTACGCTGGTTTTTATTTCTTTGCCTTGCTCATTCCTTTTCTTTGTGTACGGTTGCAACAACGCATTTTTGTGTCAGCGAATGTGTGTGTTTTTTGTTGGATTTATTTAATTTCAAAACGGCTTCTTCCGCAGCTGGAGCAGCGAAACGCGCACCGCAATGTGCTGTGTATCATGCAGGGACAAACCCAACCCGGGCTGGCAAGCGGGTGAATGGGCGGCAAAAAAGCTTTTCCGTGTTCTCACGGTCCCATTCCAGCGGCGGCACAACGGCGGTGCGGCTGTGTATGTGTGTTTTTTAAACGAATCGATCAAAATGTGTGACCTACAGCTTGTCTGGTTCTGTACCCACGCACCTGCATCTCGGCAGCAACTCGGTGCCCCCGTTCGAACTTGTTGATGGAAGGCGAAATCGTTCGCCGTGCTTGTTTTTCATTTCATTCCCCTTCATGTTTGCTGTTAAAAAAAAATCCGTACGGTGCTGCGCGCACCTTCACTTTTATTGTTATGTTTTGCTGTTCCACACACGCCCCCTATCCTGTACGATCCCCCTCTTCCTCCCTCCTAGGCACGCTCGCTTGGCTCTCGGCCGGTGACCGCAATGGCAAACAGGAATCGCAAAACTCGGAAACTTTTGTTCTGTATTATTTCCCATTTCGATTGCACGCTGGCCACAAACGATACTGATTGATCCAAGCGAGCACCACCCCGCACGAGCACGCGCGCTCGCCTGAAAGGTAGGCTATGCGCAACGCACCGCCCGGCCGCGCGCCGGAAACGATTTTCAAATAAAAAACTCCAATAATTCATTTCCCGTGCGGGCGCGTCACGAAAGTATTAGAAGCTGAGGGATCGGTGAGTTCCTCACCCACCGCATCCGCCTTCCCCTCGCAATCTCTCCTCGCCTATCCCACCGCCCCCGGGAAAGCTATTCTTTCCTCCGGATCCCGTGTGCGGTCATTCCAGGGGAACCAATACGGCGATACAGCAAATGCAAACAGTGGAACAGTTTTGTGAAAATGTTTGCCCACTCGCTCGGCTGCACATTTATAGAAATATATTCCTATCCCCCCCCCCTTCCTCCTCGCTTCCTCACGCCCACCCAACCCTGCATTGCGGCTGGTAAATCCGGAACAAAAGCGTGAGCAGCAAGAAAGCAGTAAAACTTGTGAATAGTAGGCTAGCGCTCCGATGGCAGAAAAACAACTACCTAGCGCTCTCAGGTGGTACAGCGAAACATGTTTTCAGCCGCTCGGATCTAACTTTTATCCCTCCCCCCCCCCCCCCCTCCCGTGTCTTCCCTTCCGGTTTGCGTTTTCGATTCGATTTTTAGTGTCCTTTCGCTCTCCTTCTCTTTTTTTCCTACTCTATCTCTCATAATCCATCTCGCTTTATCTACCTCTTGTTGTCTCCCTTTTGCTGTTTACTTTGCACTACTTCAAATTTCACTCTCAAAACCTGCCCGCCTGCCATGTTTTCTCACTTTTCCAATCAAAGAAAACACTACGTTTTTCGTTCTTTTTTTCGGCTACCGAGAGAAGACTTTCGGTACTCATAAATCATTCATGCGTCCGATACTGCTTGAGTGCGCTCATTCTTTTCCGGTACTTTCAGGCTCCCCCCCCCCCCCTCCCCCCTTCACCCACTGTCGAAAGTTTCCATCGCCACACGCTCGAACACGCTTTTTTGTGATTTAATTTACTTTTAGCCTTATGCCTAGTGGGTTTGGGGTTTTTTTCGATTTATTTTTCCCACCGTTCCGGCTAACACGCGGCCACGCGGCCGGGACGCAGCTTTGCAGTCCGTACGAGCCGAATGTCATCCGGACCGCCAGCGAAATCACGAACGTGCCAGACATGATAATTTCATCCCCTCCAAAAAGGACGCAAAAGCGCCCGGGGAAAGCTGGTGATGAAATTAATGCATTTAATTTTCGGCTAACAAGACATCCATCAGACCCGCGGGGGCGAACCGAGATCGTTCGCGCGACGCAAACACTCGCAAAATATTTAGTTTTCGATGAAAAATATCCAATTAGCGAGCGAGCGGCTGGCGCAACACGAGCACCTCGCCGCAATTAGTCAACTAGCTGCCGGCCAGCGGGCAGCCGGCGAAAACAATCAACAAAATAGAGCGCCCTAAATGTATGCTCTGCAGGTACGTTACCGACGATTCGGAACCGCGTGTGTTTGCATCCGCAGTCGGATCGTTTACATCTTCGCTGCGCTTTGCTGTCGGCTTGTGTTGGAGTTGATCGCAAAACTTTTAGCCGGCACACACTTCACGCATCAATTATGCAGCGGCTGGTGCTGCTCACAAACTAGATCGGGGTTTGGCAAACGTGTAAAGTGGTTCAAAATTAATTCTCGCTCCTACCGAGCACTTTTCATTGTTGTTGGTTTATTTTTCAAGCGCCAGAATAATCCTCTCAGCGCTGGGCAGCAAACTTTCTAAGTAGGATTTTTACTTAAAAAGAAACAAATGCAAAAGTTTGGAAAAGTAGGTGGCCTAACGCCTAGATGTATGCTATACTAATTTTTTTTTTATTTTAAACTGTAAGAATTTTCTTATTTTTACATTTTTGGAAAATTTCCAAACATCTACACAAAAACTAACTCCAAATAATGTGTAATCCACCCGGTTTGGCAGCCTGGTTCAGGTAAAATTAACGATAAATTCGACTGTATTAACACGTACATTCGCCATAAAAGCCCTTCAACCTGCTTAAAACGCAAAAATACTCTCCCAAATCCGGTTCCGCTGCGAGCGTGCCCGGCAAAAAACGCCGTGCGAAAGAAATACGACTCCCACGCCCGCAGCAGCAGCGCGCCAAACACGAAAGAAGCATCACGAAATGTGCGCTTCCGGCCACCCGCGAACAGAGCGCGGTTGCCTTACCTTCAGCTTGCCGTTGCGGAAGTGTCCATGCTCGAGCAGCAGCTTGAGGCGGGACACGGAAAGCTCGTAGCGCCCGGTAGCGGCACTCTTCCGGTGTTCGCCGGATGTGCCGCTGTGGCTCGCCGTCGCCGTCACCGTCGCCGTCGCCATCGTCGTCGTCGTCGGCGTTGCGTCGTTGCCGGTCGGTACGACCACCAAATCGAGCTGCTGCTGCACCAGGTCGTTTTCGCGCGATTCGAGCTCGGTCGCGCTCGGTGCGGTAGGTACTTGCTGCGGCTGCAAGGAAGACTTGTTGGTTGATTGTTTTTTCCTACTGCTACTACTGTTGCTACTGCTGCTGCTGCTGCTGCTGCTGGTTGTGCTGTACTCGAGCCGGGACGGTGGCTGTATCGGATGCCGGATCGGCAGATCGTTCACCAGCCACTCGAGCTTGGCCGCCGGCAACGACGGGCCCGACCGGCACTCGATCTCGAGAAACTCCTCCGCACCGTAGTACGCCTTCATGTCGAGGATCTGCGGCTCGCCGGCCGGCACATCCACGACGTTCATCGTCCGCGTCGCTATCTTCGTGTGGAATGATGGGGCCGCCTCCGTGATCTCGCAGCTGTACTTACCACTGCTCTGCGGCTCCAGATTCACCAACACCAGGTGGCTCGCGTTCGATAGGTTTACCTGTTTACAAACGCAGAAGAAAAAAAACCCCAGGAGGGAAAAGTGAGCAATAGGAAATGGCTTGCTAGCGTGCTTTACCAAACTTGCGAACGACTAAAGCGATACAGTTTCAGTTTTTTTTTAAATTGCAAAATGAATAATCACTTCATAATGGATGGTAAATAAATTGGTTTATTCCTAAATCGAACGTATTTTATAGACATTTATCTCATCATGCTTGTGAAAATTCATTTTATTTGATTGCATGTTGCATACTTTCCGGCGCCAAAGTTGTTCGAAATCACGCTGCACACATGCAAATGCTTGCTGTATCGCTTTAACCTGCCGCAAACATGGTAAAATCGCGTTGGTAACTTACGTTCACGCTGATGCCCGCCTTCGGAAAGATCTTGATCGACGGTATCTCCTTGGAGGTGTACCGAAAAAACTCGTGCTTGCCCTTGTACCACTTGACCGAGTAGAGGTCCTCGTCCGGCAGGTCGCACTCGCACACGAGCGTGGCGCTCGTGCCGACCAGCACCGCCAACGGCACCTGTATGTGGACGCTCTCCAGGCCGAGCACACTGCGGGACACTGTTGGGAGGAGGAAGGAAGGGGTGAGAGAAAGACAGATGGATCAGTGAAAGCGATTAAGCGCCGGCGCGCTCGATTACGATTTAACTCGGTTTTTCGGGCGCTCGGTAGAGGACGGCTTAAACAAGGGCTTTATTTGATTAGCATAAACAATCGGCAAACCCGAAACTCGGACGCCTCCGAGCTCGGAAAATGTATCCGAAACTGTCCCGGGATCGCAAAGAAGCAAAGTGAAATATTTGATCTCGCTGGCTTGCTTGCTGCTGCTGCTGCTGCTGCTGCTGCTCGTTCGACATGTTTCCTCTCGGTCTCGGTTACCCGGGGCTCGCAGGCAGATTCGAACCATTCCAGTCATGTACACCTCCCCACCGGTGCACTGCTCTTCACTGTTAAATATTAACCAATGCCCACACCAGTGGGCTTAGCGAGCGCCGGCAGACAAATTTACCCCTTGTGCTCGGGCTCGGAAAACCACTTCTGATAATCTAATTCTCCTCCGGGGCACTCCCGCTCCACCCCGCACCATCCCCCGCAGCCTGACCGTCCACAGTTCGGCCGTCCCCCGGGCGCCCAAAACCCAACCCAAATAAAAGCGGATAGAAAGGGTCTTTTTTAATCAATAACGAAACAGCAACCGTATGTTATCGCCTATGAGGCTGCAATTTGCTGTTTGTGCGGGGTCCTTCGCCTCCTCCTACTCCTCACGGGACTGTACGGCAGCCGGTCGGCACCGCAGAACCGAAACCCCTAAAGGGAGCTCCCGGACGCGGCGTGAGTAAATTTATTGCCCAGCTCTGGCAGGTGCGTCAGCCGAAACGGCACCCGGCTCGGAGGCGGATTCGCATTCGGTGATGTTTAAAATTTATACTTTAACAGTTGCATTGCATACATGCAGGCGTGGGACTGTGAGTGAGTTTTTCTGTTCTTTTTTTTTGTTCATCAAGCCACCCGCTATTCGGGTCAGGGAGAAGGATTTTCAGGGCTGTATACAGCTGTTAAAACACCTAATTCGGTTGAACGGGTCACACATATCTCTGAGCTGATTGGATACCGAACGCCGCAAAGTATGCTATCCACTTTCCCGCCCGGGGGCAGCTATCAGGCAAGTATTCGCCGAGAAACCTGAGCACTGGTTGAGCCAACCCACGCGTTGGGATTGGTGTCACGTACCGCAACACAGCTGCTACGACTAAGCTCAGTGGCCATGGGACGATGGGAAGATTCACCAAACTGCACCAAATCCTCTCCGACGAGACCTAACGAACTGAAGCCGAAGTCGGTTTACGGCCGAGCTTCAATATGCCGTCGTCATCGCCACCGTCATCGGTGAAATTGGGAAGTAATCCTCGCGAAATCAATCATCCTTCAGCGCGGCTCCGGAGCCGCATTCCGACACCGGGACGAAAGTCCATTAAAGCTCATTAAAGCAAGTGCCGGCAGGTTGCTAACCGTGCTAAAACCAACAAAAAACATAGTCAAGGAAAACGTTACATCATCACGCACAGCAACGCTGATTGTTAATTACGTTACAATTAATTTTAATATCCAGCAGCATCAGCAGCAGCAGCAGCAGGCCCAGCAAATCCATCATTACACGGTGGGCGCTGTCCCTCTCGGGAGGAGCCATCTTTTGGGTGGCGATCCGTTGCGCGCTGTCTAATAAGGCTCATTAGTGTGATGTTGGGCATATGTTGGTGAGTGACCACCAACGCGCCTCAAGTAGCGCGCGATGAGCACAGGCAGCTTCGCCGCGTCTTGCCGCGCCAACGTGCGATTGCATACTTCGCGGCGCAAATGATCGCAAAAGGTTTTTTTTCCGCTTTTGTTTTGCTTCCCGGAACTCCGCCATGGTCGCTGGCGCCTAACGATTTAAATGCTTTAAGGTGGCGAGCGTGGGAGCGTTGGGCGGTTTGATAGCATCCTTGCCGTGCGAATTGCATACTTTCTCCATGAGTACGGGTGCTTCACCCGGTTGCTGACAGGCCGGGCTCTCGACGGGAATGGTTCATCACAGCTTGGCATGTACCGCGGGCGCAAAAATAGGCACGTTATATCAACACCCGCGCTGGGCGAAATGCGGAATCCTCCGCCATACTCCGCCATTTCTTTTCCAGCATGTTTGCACCGTGTTAACACACAAACACACGGCCGCCGTCGTGCTCGTCGTCGTCGCAGAGCCGCCGCCGTGTGCGAATATAATACGCTCAGTGACAGCTTTTCGCCGGAAGGCGCACCAGCCACACACGCAAACCCATCACGAGCACGAGCGCATAACGAGTTCGCTCGAGCCGGTTCCGCGGCGATGTTCTCCACCGTCGATGTCGATGTTGCCTTACGGTGGGCTGCCTGGAGCCGGCGCTGGAAAACCCGCATCGTTCCGGCTAAAAAGGCACACGGAATCAGAAAAAGCGAAACTACATGCACAAATACACGGCACGGGGAACGTTAATTTGGTATATTATTACAATATTTCCCCCTGCACCGGTTGGCGGTGGCTTGACTTTGTCTTTGACAGATTGCTCCCGCTGTTGTTAAAGCGCAGCGGCAGATTTACACATGCCATCATCCGGTTACTTTCCCTCCCTCCCCGCGTGAGAACGATGCGAATGTAAACACATACTCGCATACGCACACTTGACTCGCTGCTAGCCACTACCGAGGCAGCAGATATACCACCAGAGGGCGCGCCGTTCGCTCCACACTCCTGTTTGACAAGCAAATATATAGATGACGAAAAACATTCTTCCGAAACCGTGCGCCGGTCGTAACACGGCTGCCAGTTGACCCAAGGCCCGGGCGGTTTGGCGGGAGCCTAACTTTCTTTTTCGAGCCCTCGCTCGCTCCCACGCACGGAGAGTCGGCGAGGGAGAGATGTTATTCAATTACAGTGTAATTACAGTTTTTTATGTTCGCTGAGCACGGGGAGTTTTGAATCCAACGCGGATGTAACTTTAGTCTTACTTTCCGGATCGTCCGTCAGCGTCGTTCCGCTGGCGGGAGGAAAGCCATTCTTTCGAAAGGCGCGCGAGGAAAGCGCGGAGAATATTAATGTTCTACGTAGTACCAACGCTGTCCATAGCGAAAAGTTCGTTTGTTGGAGGCCACACTTTCGACACAAATACTCCTAAAGACCCGCAACCCGTTGCAGTAAAACTGCTTCTCCAAATGCATCGGCCACGCTGCTACTGAGCATTCTTATCTGCTGTAAACTGCAAATGCTTTCGCGAGCAGGCAATCAAACACAGGACGCAAACAACCATCAGTCATCAAACCCGAGCCGGAGTCAAAGTTTTGCAAGAGCTTCGAAAGAAAGCCAAGCGCTACACCTCATTAGCAACCATCACCACCGCTGATCGATTGCCACTTCAGCTTGGAATCAATACATCCGAACTTGAAAGTTTCACTGCTCGATCGGGCATTGCAGCCGCCGGCACTGCAGAACTTCACCGAATCGTCGCCGGCAATGATTGAATCGTGTGGAGAATCGTTTTGTAGAGGTGAGAGTTTATTTTTTGTTACTTTGTTTCCTCACACCAAAAAAAAAAAAAAAAAAAACCCCGGCGACAGCAGTGAGAGTAATGCGAGGTGTACGTGTAAGAGGCCGGCTGCACACACAGCAGCGGGTATGCGAATGTGTGCGGGAATGGCCTAATGAATCGAAAACGGTGGATGTAAGGAGAATATGAAAACTCACACACAGGTCACCCAAGGGGAAGGAGGCTATCGCTTCACTCAGAGGTGATACTAAGAGGGAGACAGGAGATGTATGACCCCGTAAGGTGTAAGAGCTTTGTATGTGCGTGCGTGTGGGTGTGCTGTGTGTGCTTGATGCATACGAGAGCAAACTATCAGAGTGTTTCGGGTGTGCTCGTTCCTCCGCACACGCACACACACAACTCGAATCCCCTACCATTACCTACCTTTCAGTGTCAGCAGCTGTATAAGGCAAAGAACGAGCTTCAACCGGGCACATAACATTTTCGCTCACGTCGGTGTCCGTTTTTCGGCGTCCGGGGGCAAGGTGGGTATTGTTCACACGCTCGTGTATGTGTGTAAGCTCGTGTTCTTTTTCTGTTTCGCTGTCACTGTTTGCCACACACTGTATCTGTTTGCCGATGGCTTCTCTAGCACGGTTGCTCCGGGAGCAACCCGTCCGAAAGACTCCCCCGACAAACCCGAAGTAATCACGGTGCCGATGGTGGGGGGACGGGGCAGGAGGGTGAACCCTAGTGCACGTTTCACAGAGCACTTAATGCACGTACAGCACTCTCGCCGCCGTTGATGTGTTGATTTTTTGTGCTGCTTTCCGTTTTCGGCGACACACGATGACCCGGCTTCCGGTCCGGGCACATGGCACCGGCCACAGGCACTGGCAGTCGAACGGTGCGCAGGAACGAACTACTTCATTGACGTCTCGCCGGGGTGCTGGCCCGCGGGAAGAGGGGTCAATATTTGTTCTTGTGCTTCGAGTGGGCACAAAAACGCTTTCGACGCCGCCAACCGGACCCACGAACGTCACGTCACACGTCGAACTACCTTTGACGTTGTCGGCCACCGAACGCACTGGACGTGCTGCTGGACATCGTCTGCAAACGACTCAACAGTTTACCACCGATTTTCCCATTCCATGCGACACAGCACCAAAAAAAAAAAATACAACACACACACGCCCGTTCTCACTCAGTTCTCACTTTCTGCACTACGGCCAACGTCCAATTCGCACTACGGTGTGTACTACTGCGCATGGGGATTCTGGAGGTCCGTGCGGAGTGCGAGTCTGGAAATAGGGGAAAGTAGAGGAGTAAGGCCCAAGGTAAGCACACAGATGCTCCGTGTGCACTCATGCATGCATCGACACCTTCCTCCTTCGGCGCGTACAGGTTATGAATAAAATCAAAGGCATTATAAATAATAGATCACCCGCAGCTCGAACCGTCCAGGCACCTCCCGGGCACCTAGCGACGACCCCGGGCTGGACGCTTGTTGCAATTCTGTGAGAGAGAAATTAAAAAGTTCCAAAACTACTTCCACACACGTCAAAACAGGCCTTCTAGCTTCGGGTGTAAAAAGCGGGAGCTACGGTGCAAGCCACAGAACGAGTTAACGTATGCCTTCGGACATGAATAATGCATAAAAAGCCCACACCCACCCACACAGAATCAAATGAAACTCTTGATAATTAATTTGATCTTAATTGAACTACGGCTCCCAGGCAGGCCCCGGATTGTGGGGAAAGGTCGCTTTGGGGATCTTTACTGGACTGCTGCCAACGGCGGTGTGTGTGTGTGTGTGTGTGTGCGGAGAAGTGAGACGGGAGCGAAAGAAAACCAAACACACATGCGAACGAATGGAATAAAAACGATTAATTGCCTAGTTGTTGGACCAACCCAATCTAACCGGTCGGGTGTATGGATGGCAGCCGCGTGTATGTGTGCGATGTGACATCTATGCCGATAAGCTGAGAGTCCACCCGGCCGCACGGCCATCACTCAACGGTAGCCGATTATAATCGAATTTTTGCAACGATTTAATCTCCGGTGTGTGTGTGGGTGGTAACGTGCTGCTCGCCTGGCTGTCTGTGTGGGCTGATAAAACCAACGCGGCTTGTGGATGTAAACAAGGTTTATTGTGCCAAAGACGCAAATTTTATTACTTTCTCAACGCGATGCAGTTTCGACAGTTTCGTAGATTGTTTTTTTTTATGGTTTAGTAAATTTGCAAACATGAACGTACAGATTGCACCAATACAGGCGCGCTCAACTCTTTGCTGGTAGTAGGTGTCCGTTTGATAAGGAGCTCGAGAAGCTTTAGCTCCATCGCTGTCACTGCAAACTAATTGGCAGCTAACGTACGACCCGCCATTACCCGTGCGCATTTGTCATTTTCGTGTTTGCGGAGCGCAACAAACCACAGCAAGCGGAAAGAATCACGACAAATCAATTAAGATAGCCAGACACCGGGGCATCCGAGGCGTCCGAATATGGCGTCCTTCGTTCTCAAGCCAACGAAAATGAACCGCACACAACCGGTGCGTGTTTCGCCCGGTGCCAGGACACTTGACCGGGAGAAATTACTCCGAAACGCTCCGCTTAGTGGCCGGCGTTAGCGATTCATCCCGGCAAGCTTCCTACCGAGAACCGCTTGTCCAGCGGAGATCCAATTAACAGAGAGTTCGCCTTTGTTCGCTGCCTTCCATTAGCTTTAATTTAACAATTTGGACCGTTTATGCGCTCATGGTTAAGCGCAGGTTAAGTGGGCGGCCGCCACGAAACCGAACGTTTTTGCAATGCAATGCCGGAATGTCTTCACCGGCTATTGGACTTTCGAGCGCGGGAAGTCGGGCGAGGTGAAATCAAATTAGACTTACTCCTCGCATGCCTCGTGTGTGAGTGTGTGTGTGTGTGTGTGTGTGGAGCAAAATTGTCCGCCCCATGATGACTCGCTCTATCTACGGCAGCGGGGGCGTATCTTTCCGTGTGAGCGTGTTATTTTCGTCTTCTTCTCCTGCTTCTTTTTTTAATTCCAATTTGACATCTCTATTTTCATGACGATCGCTCTTGACAGTGTCGCTTCCCGGAGGCGGCTAAAAGCGACTGACAGCTCAGCCGGGCAGCAATGGCGCTTTTTACGCTTCGGAACATTTATCATGCATGCATGCGGAATAAAAAGGAAACAATCGCATGCTTGCTTTATTTGCAAGATACGGCGAGCGCCAGGCGAGTGTCTGCAAATCGGTTGCCGATACGGCGCCGGTCGCTTACACTGGTGCTCCGAGGCTACTCCTATCCTTTTCAGCGGCTACTCCGCAGCAACCTGAACCCGGGAATGTGTGCGACTCCGCCAAAAAAAAAAAAAAAAAACAGAAATCCCCACCAGCGAAGAAAAATCCCATCGCCGGCGCGCGCGACCGTAAAGGAAATGGGGAAGAATTTCCATCGGAATTGGCGCACTGGATGCATATACATCAGTGAGCAACAGTAGCGGCAGCATCAGGGCTTTCCCTTCGAGCAGCACAGAACACCGTACTCGACGTCCCTTGAAATGGATGAATAAATAAAGCCGTGCCCGGGGAGAGTGAGACAAAGGCTGGTGAGCGGGGCCGCTTCCCACCACCGACGGGCAGGCGATACACAATTTGCCCTAAGTGAATTATTGATGCCATCCGTACACCTCCCCCGCCCGGATCGGTTGAGCAGTTCGTAAACATGTCCGGGCTTCGTCTTTCACCCAGCCACACACACACGCCGCAATCTGCATACATCTGCATAGGATGCGGG
>KI915047.1:1256340-1289349 GCA_000473445.2 Anopheles farauti | reverse complement strand
GCGGGCAAAGGTTAGCCACGTTCCAAGACCGTGTGTAATCGATAAATCGATCCGGTGGCGAGAGGAGTAGCTTAGTAACATCTCCGCAACCCAGGTCCCAGGTCCCAGGTCCCCTGCGACTACCTTTTCCGGCTCGTTTTGGGTGCGCTTCGCCGGACCACTTGTTTACCATTATCGGCACCCCAAACCCGCCGTCTCCGCCCGCTCCACCCGGTAATAAAGCACATCCGGGGAAAATTAGGGACGAACCCGACGGTGGCTCAGTCAACGCAGACGAACGGCTGGGTCGAATATCCGGTGGGTTCGTTTAACCTTTCGAAATGTTTTCGTTTCCTGTGCGTGTGTGTGTGTGTGTGTGTGTGTGTGTTTTCCGATTTTTTCCTCTGAACTCCTTTCGGGGACGGGAGGCCCCGGTTCGCACTCCACCATCGAGGATGCAGCTCTTTAGCGAACGATTAGATAGAGGCCGCTTTTGTGCTTACTCTTGAGATTTTATCGGTCTATCGACCTGACGTGTGCTGTATGTGTTTTCCCTTAGCCTCGGTACGTGCGCCTTCCCAAGCCGCACTTTCTATCTTCGATGGTGTGATTTGGTTCGTCTTTTCCCCAGCGCTTTTTTTTGTTGTCTTGCTGTATCTGCTCACCGATCGCAATTCCGTGCGTGCGACATTCGTCCTGACGCGGGAACGATAAAAAAGGAGCTGCAATAAAACAGCTAAGCCTGGCAAACCTCGGATTTTACTGTAAGCCGCAAGCCGTACAACACCTTCACGTTACGGATTCCGCTCACGCTCACATGGCGGCGTAGTCGACGCCTCCCATCACCATTCGACCGTATTGTGTGGGTGTGTTTGTGAGAAAGAGAGAGAGAGAGAGATTGAAAAAGAGTGTGTTACGTGTAGCAGCTTCAAACATTACAACGACGTTACTGTGGGTGCGATACGCACGGGCGTATTTATTAATCCCATTTATTTACACACATTAATCATTATCAATTTCGAAACGATACCGAATGTGCTGCACGCGCCAGGAGAGCGAACGGGCCAACTCCAAAAGGGAAAGATTAATTCCCTTTTTTTTGCGTGAAAAATTCGCCCGAACCACGTTATTGCGTTTCACTGCGTTTGGTAGGGGGTTTAACTTTTGGATCCAGTGTGGAGTTCATTGTTGGTGCATGTTTTTTTTGTGCCTTTGGGGTTGGAAAGTACAACAGGTACGATGACAGATGACTTTGACTGTTGGAAACGTCCGCACATTAGTGCGTAACGATGGCTTTCGAGTTGTTATTAAGTCAAACTAATCACCTGAAATGAGCCATAACATTTCGAACAATCGAACGGAGAACGGAGAATATGTTTTATTTTGCTTCTTTCTTTAAGTCTCCCAAACACTCCTACGCAAGCGTACACGCTAGTGACAGCACGCCAACCAAGCCAGCTTGAAAACGTCACAACATGGATGCAATCAGCAAAACGGCAAATTTCTACACGACGCTTCACAAATCTCCAATTTCGCTGCTCGTAACAATAACAACAGCATCAAAATAAAAAAAAAAAACAAACAAACAGAAAAACCAGCTCGCTCGCCCGCTTGATGATGATTAGTTTCGATTTGAATAAAAATTTACGGGACTATAAAAGCAGCAGGATGGAAGATTGATGACTTTGGCCGTTTTCCGGTCGTGCGTGGTTTGTTCGGTGGTGGTGTCGAAACAAATGTCGAACGTATTTCGCACCATCGCCAGGGTCGGGTTTCGGGGCCAATCGAACATTTATGACGTTTTGCTATCGGTTTGGTTTCGTTTTTGGGGTTTATTCTATTTTTTTTTCCTCCCCAACTCACGAACAAATCATGAGATCGATGATCCGTGACGTATTTTTTTTTCTTCGCTCCGAAAAAGCGAATTTTACCGATACTGTCTCAATGATTTCTTTTACGGGCAGGGAAACGCACTGGGCTGGAAGGTTTTCGTTACATTCCGAACGGCACTGTAAAATACGCGCCCGCCTGTAAGCCATCAAACTAACGCCATGTTCAAGGGCCTGTAGCCGTTTAGGTCCTCGGCCGCATTCGTGGTAGCGCAGATGATTATTTATGAAGTAATCAAAAGTGCGTCCGGTTGGTCGAAACGTAAACAAAAAGCCACATTATCGGCGAGCCAATTTGTGGGCTCGGGAAAGTAGGGTAGAAAAACTCGACATTTGCCAGTAATTTAACGTCTCCACCGGTGAAACCACACCGATAAACTGGGTTATTAACGGGTTGTTAAAAAAAAATGACAAAAGAAAAAAACAATTAACAAAACCACCGCGGGGCATAACAGCGGCAGCTCTTCTCACCGCTAATAGAACGCGTTTTATGCTGTTCAATTCCAATTATTGCACTCGAGCGCACACATATTCACACAACAAACACTCTATTTGAATTTTTAACTATGCATGCCGTGCGGGTTTTACCATAGAGACGGTTTTTAACGATGTCACCCGGCGATGGCTTCTGGCGACCATTGACGAATCGATTCCGTATCAAGTAAAACCCCGTCGACAACGATCCCCGGTCCCCGAGCGGTTGGGAACGGGTTGATCAGCTTTGTTATTACCACCATTATCCAGAGAAATAAGTGACGCGTGTTGCATATTTAAAGCCGAATGCGATTATACGTTGCTGTACAGCGACTGAACAAGGACAAAGCAGCCACTGTTACTCAACAGTGCCAACGTGGAGTTCTTTGGTAGAGAGCGGGAGAGAGAGCGAGAGAGAGAGAGAGAGAGTGAGATAGAGGAGGCAGCTTTGATCGTCAGTAGGGAAATGGCATGGTTCCACCATTGCATATTAATTGAATGGCCGTTTTATGAGCACCGATCATTATTTATATTCGCTTCTGACCTCTACTCAAATAGGGGTTTTTTCGTGATATTTTTTTAATTCAATGTGCTTCTAGTATTGAGCTTCCATTGTAATTAGCTTGACTGTGTGCACTTTCTAGCACACGAATTGTGCTAGTTGATGCAAACTCGAGTACTGTATTGAGTACGAAACTGTTTGCAGTTGCATCCAATCAGCTCACTATTTTAATTGTT
The DNA here is from genome assembly GCA_000473445.2 of Anopheles farauti. Lineage (NCBI taxonomy): Eukaryota > Metazoa > Arthropoda > Insecta > Diptera > Culicidae > Anopheles > Anopheles farauti. Next base: position 1,286,269 of record KI915047.1, on the reverse strand, counting down.
TGTGGTAGAAAAAAGTATTTTAATTCTCGCTCTGTTGCTCGGATTATCCAAACCGGACACAAAAAAAGTAAGGTTAGACAAAAAAAAGCGCTATTTGTATTGCAGCGTATCATTTGTTTACCATTTGTTTACAAAGCCCAGAATAAATGTAAAAATGAGAATTGAATACAGCTGTCATTTTTCATAGCCAACCTAAAGCAGCAATATAATCCCATCTGCGGTCGATCCCTGTCATGTCGATGATTTACTTAAGCTGATCCCCACTGACAGCTGTCATTTAAAGACACTTACCAAGATCGGTTGTTATTTTGCTGCACCGGAAGGGAAAGGAGCTAAACAATGTTTCCGGTAGCCTTAACAATCTCATTTTACCGAGATAATCAAACGAACCCACACCTTTGCCAGCTGCTAGCTGCCTACGATGGGCTACAGGCACGCCATCGGAAATCACGGTGTTCTTTCCGGCAGGTGCTAGCTATTAGACGCTGTTTCCTTTCCTTTTCCATTTTGCTCACCGGGCATAAGCTTTTCGGGGAATGATAATGGCCGTTGTCGAGAATCATCACACTAATAAGCTCGTGTAGTTAGGGTCGGTCGGCCGGAGTGTCGGTGTACGGAGTACTCGACAGCCTAGAAAGAGTTGCCACACGCTACTGCTACGGCTGAAAACGCGCCAACCCGTATGGTGAGTGTTTTCAACTTTTCCAACACGTTCCAAACCGCACAGTTGCGGTGCGGCGGATTCATAATTAAAGCTAACTTTTGAAATTTGCTCCCACTCCGTGCTGATGAGCTCCCGGTTTTTTGGACGCACGGAGCGGAAGGCGAAAGTTAATGTTAAATGTGCATAAATTAGAACAGGCGTGGTAAAATGGCCACCCGTAGTCTCTCTCTCTCCCTCTTCCTCTCTCTGTTGTGGCGACGCGAGGTTATCTGGAGAAAAAGATACAGAGAAATTGATGCCGGTTCGCAGGTATTTGCTTCTTCGCTGAAGGGTCCAGCGCGGTCCTCACATTCTTCGCAGCGTCTCGGCCTTCAAAACGCTAGTACACAAATAACCTACGGCACCTGCAGGCGTACTGTGAAAGGTTCCTTTCTGGACGATCCGAAGATGTTTCGTACTGATGAGTCAAACCGGTCAGTCAGATTGAAAGGTTCGTTCCAACGCAGATCGCTCCCGGTCGTAAGGAGTACATCAAGCACACTGGTGCATACACCACGTCCCGCAATACGCTTAACAGCTCCAAAACCCCTCTAGAGCCAATGATTTTAACGTCGCTTCGCGGTATCTTCAACAGGATCCATTTGTTACACGATTGAACACCGGCTAAAGAGTCAATGTGTCAATGCCATTCTAGCACAAACCCGCTTACAACATGGATAGGAACAGTTTTTGCCAGTTTCGCGCTACTGGAAGCGGGATGAGATCGGGCGTGAAGTCTGCGGGTTAGCTTCGGTTGATTGCAGGTTTTGCTTTGATTGATTGCGCTTTACACACGGCCGTTTTCCCGCGGCAGGCACTCACAAGGATCAAAGAACACTCCGGAGCACACAGGCCGCAGATGCGCGCGAGGGGAGTCATACCGAATACTAAATCACGACGCCCAGCACGGGGTTTGCGGCTTGCGAAGATGTTGTATCATATCTGTGCAAGAGCACCTGCCAACTGCAACTGACGGCCGGGAAGAAGTAAGCGAGCGGAGACATTCAAGATAATGACTTGAAGTAGCAAACACACGAGCACACACGCGAGCACACACGCACACGTACATATGAAAGGACTAATTTTATCTTCATAAATCGTTGATTGATGTTCCGCCGGCAGGTCGCAAGAAGAGTACACACGTGGGTCGAGATCTTCCCGCTAGGTTCATGGTGGCATCCACCCGTACGATCTCCACTGGGATCTTGCGCTAGGTTCTGGACACGTTCCACAACACCAAACCAAACACACGCGTCGCACTCGGCACCACGCCACGGAACGCCACGGAACGTATGCTTCCCGGAGATAAACGCAATCCCTCCGGGACACGGGCCGCCTCCAGCGGCCAAAACAAATCAAACCGAGCGTGCGAGGCAAAAAACAAACACGCCACAGCAAATCGAAGACGCACCACTCACGTCAACCGCGGCTTCCCACAGCAACGACCGTCTTGGGCGAACGTCGGACACCGACTGGACCGACGCGGCGTTCGTGTCGCTCCCGAACCTGCCAGCTGGTGCGATTTGGCGGCGACCGAACGCATGCGCCCCGGCCATCCCCATGAAACCGTGCCTCGTTGGGCCGTTTGGCGCGAGAATTGCATGGCCCCTTGCAGCCAACGGCTGCCGGATCTCGAATCCGGAGATGTTCCCTTACATCCTGACCTTGTCCCGACGGGCATGGGCTCCTGGAGCCGGGAACGGACGGGGAGTGGGAGGCAAGTGATTGGGAGAACAACAATCTCCGGATCACCTGATGCGGTCCCGATCCCGAACAATGCAAACACAAACAGATGCAGGCGGGCGTGCTCACGTGCAGCATCCAAGGTGGGAGTGCAAGTCTGCAAGTCCGTTGCCTGGTGCCTAACGCTTGGCGACGCTCGATAAGTCTTGCGGCGGTGTAAATTGAAGCCAACAAAAAAAAGGAAAAGAAAAAGAAATCATCCAAAACATCCTCTTGCCGAACCGATGGTACTTCATTCGTAATGCTTTGTAAGCTCATTCCCGTGGGTCGTTTGCCCCTCGTCCTGCTCGTCGGACAATAGACAAAGACAATTATACTTAGCATACCGATTCAAGTTTGGTCAATCAAATCGACCAAGCTCTGACTTTCCCGCTGCCTCTCCGGGTTGACAGAAAACAGAGCCCGTGTTGCTGTGGCGAATTGGTGTGTGTGAGTGTGTGTGTGTGTGGTGCGTCCAATAGTTGAGTGTGCAGTTTTATCCGAACTTGTAAGCCCCGGCACCGCCTCGGTGTCTCTTTCATTCCTGCGTTCTCTTGAGAACCTTCAGCCGTACGAATCAATTTCGGTTTCAGTGTGCTCCAACAAACGCCACGGTGCGCTCGTATGAGATCATCACCAGAGACCACGACCAGGCAAATGGCACAAAACTAGTATGAATACACCACACACGAACACATTGAAGGGGGGGGGGGAAACACTAAACCAATTGCTTTCTAGCCACCACAGTTAGCAGCCCGATACCGGCATCCAAAATGGCCATCCTTAAGGTAGCCGCACGAGATAGTGTGCGGTAGAGCAAGAGGGAAGGAGCGAGAGATGGAAGAGCGTGGAAAATTGATTCCCGTCCCACACACACACACACACACTTCTCCACAATTCAACGTGCAAATGTTGTTCCGACCTTACGGCGTGTGTGCCTGTGTAAAACCACACCAGCCCGAACCCCCGGAGCCAAAGAACTCCCAACGCGATAGGAACGGGAGTTGTTCTTTCATTGGAATGAATATGTGTGTGTGTGTGTGTGTGTGTTTTTTTTTTGTGTACTGCTCTCCTTTCACCTCTGCTCCATCCGCAACACGTTGTCAATTTGTGAATGTGAAATGATTCCGAGCTTGGCTCTGCTCTAGCGTGGAGTTCTCTTCTGGAAGGCAGCAGGCACTGGAAACGACTGGTCGGGTCGCACTGGATCTCCAAACCCCCCCCCCTCCCCCCCCCCTCCCAAAAGGCACTGGCCATACTATTCCGGGGAGGATTATTGCCCAACGTCCTCTATCTCCCACTCGCTCTCTCCGACCCCAGCTCGAAAGCAGAAACCGATATCGAGCAGCCATTCCAGATTTGCTGATCCACAAATTTCCGCTCGCCCCTGTCGCCCCGGCCATCGGTCGGCATTGTTCGCACATGGCGGGCTGTGTCTACTTTCTGCTCAAACCGGATGTGTACGGTAAACGACTTTCCACCGTGCAACCACATACGGACGATAAAAGTGCGGCAATAAAGCCACGTGTCCACGGGGCCGGGGCCGAGATGTCCGGGGCATTAATGGGGTCTCGCCAGGACCCGGCAGATAGTGAGAGGCTTCCGCCCGGCCGCGTCCCGGTGAAACCGAAAAGCGGGGATTAAATGGCGAAACCGGTGGAATTGATCTTTCAATGGCCGTGCGGCACCGATCGGGAAGAAACAAAAACTGGCACCCATTATTGGGCAAGAAAGCGTATGGCGTGCAGGATTGTTTTTTTTTTTTTTGTGCGAGTAGAGCGAGCGCTTATCTTACAGGAAAGCGTGTGCGGCACGTTCGTCCATTATGGCTGTGTTCACCGCACGAATGCCGGGAATGCTGACCGGTGGTTTGCACATTCCGCAATCCGTTTCGTCTGGCTGTGCCGGGCGATTAAAAAGTAGCGACCGAGTTGTAAGCACATTTCAAGATGGCTCTGCTAATGCCGCATCAGTTTACCGACTGTAACAGACTTCCAGGACCTTCGCTTTCGCTGGCGTGGATGGAGTTGAGCTAGTTAGTTGCAGCAAAGATCACAAGGTTTTCCAAGCCCTGGCCCTGAGATTTTGTAGCGTGAAAATAAAAACTCCCAAACGCTGAGCGAGTTACGGACCCACGCGATCAGATGTCGCGGGCGCACTGGGCGAAATGTCCGACGCCATTTCAGACGGTGCGCGTGGGAAGTAATCGTTGGATAGAAGAAACTCACCACAAACCCGTCGGATAACGGCGAAACCCGATAGCGCACCGGGCTAGACGAGCCTTCCGGTGGACGATAAGCTACCCTGCCCCAGCTGGACCAACCCCAGCACAAAGCCCGGAGTTGGTGACACGTTCCAGTAGCGCGTGGTACCGGAAAATTGACACTTCCGGTTCGGTTGGCCGTTGATGTGCTTTGATGTGGAGGACGATTACGCTGGAATAGGTAGCACCGTGTCCTAGCGCCCGTCCTGACCCAGTTCCCAAGCGCGAAGGCGCTCAGTTCGCCAGTCTCCAGCTGTTCGCACGTGTTAGGCACGTCGATAATCGGCAGCAGTTGAGCCTGTTGGAGGTCATATCCATACCCGTACGCTATCGACAAAAACACACACACACACACACACACACAAAAAAGGCCAATAAAAAGTACACGCAATCCGCAAACGTCATCCTCAGCTCCACTCCATCGCCATTTTGGTTTTGATGGCGTACAGTGGGCTTTTTCTTTTGGCATGGACCCGACCACACACACACAAACACACATATATATGATCAAATGTATGTTTAACCGGCCTTTCGCTTCCCCACCCCACCAAACCGTCCACCAGGGCCGGTGCAAATGGAACGTGAAAGTTTTTCAATTTCCCTTGATAGGAAAATAATATCCACCATCAGCCAGCACCTCCTTCCGTCCCGGTTGCCGCCGCTGTGCCGTTCGCTGATTCCCACTTCCTTTTTGTTGTTGTCTTTTTTTTTTTTGCAATCGCTTCGATTGATGACCACACCACATCACCACATACACGGATACACACACTCACACACACGTACACACGTGTCTGCTCCACTGCTCCGAGGGAGTTGAACTCCAACGAACTGTTCCCGCAGTTGCCGGAGGCGCACGGAACCGGAAAAAGAGATCCGGGCGAACTAGCTGCCTCCACCCACCACATTCCTTTTTCAGGTTTTTTGCCCTCCCCCTCACCGAACCCTTGCGACCCCTCGCTAACAAAAGCCTTTTCGCTACTATGTAGTTTTGATGCCTCGTATTTCAAACAAATAGCATCGATTCTATCTGCCAATAAAAGTAGGCTTCTGCTTCTTTTTTTCACTCCTTTTTCCGTTCGTTCGCTGGCCGTGGCTGTCGTGTGCCGGGTGGGAGGGGAGAGCGAGCGTTGCGGCACCGGTTGTTGGCAAAGTTGGCGTGAAAAATGTCAAAAATAGCAACACACTGCCAGCCTACGCCGACGCCGGGCCATCCAGGACCTTGCCGCTGCCTTGGAGTTGCGGTTTGTTTGCTGCCGGTTGTTCGTACGGAGCTGCGGAGGTCAAACCTCCATCGGCGTGCAAAATCTCAAACGTGCGGTTTGTGTGGCAACAAACCCACCGACAACTCTTCAATTTCAGTCTAGCGCACTCTGTCGCACATGGATTCTGGTTCCTTCGCTTGCAAAGAGGAGAGCAAAAAAGACTAAAGGGAAAGTTAGCTCTGTGCCGCCTGCAGGCCTGCCTGCATCTGGCCGGGTTCGCTTTCGGGACGTACTGGCAGTGTACGTATTGATTGGACGTTCGCACGGAGGCACTAATAAGCGGTCCAATCTACTTAGCTGTTAGTGGGTGGTTTTTGCTCCTCGTGTAAACACTCTGTAAGCGTACGTGAGTCGATTGTGCAGGCAATTTGACAACATTTGACCGGCGAAAGATACTCTTCAGTACAACTTATATCAAACTTCAATTGCTATATGTCAGGATCGGTCCACGCTGTGGTCGATTTTCTTCCAGCTCCTCTTTATATCTTTCGATTAAATACTCATACTTGCGTGCCGTAAAAAGATCTGATCATTTTTCAAATGTTTCTCCAAAACTTATTTCTCACAGTAGCGAGACACTAGCTCGCATCAACACCTCCAGTGGCTTGGAAAGTAGCGCAGTACTGCTGTCAACGGGCTGCACCCACGGCGTGACAACTGACTTGGATTGGAAACGATTGGAAAACCTCGAACCCAGTAAGTCGAATCTCCCAACGGCGGCGGTCCGTGGGAGAGCTTGAGCTTTGATCAAAATACTAAACGTAATTGATTTTCGGCAGCATCGTCAAGTATCACGCCGGAGCATTCGGCCGTGCCACTGACGCGTGACAAAAAAAACCCCCCTTGGCAGCCTATCGAAATGTAGCGCCGCGTGCGGATTTCGAGACTTTCCCGGCGAAAAGGCGCGCTAAATCGAATCGGCATTAAAAAGTTTCAACAGTCCTTGTTAAGCTGATTAAAATTCTTGCCTTTCCCCGGCGGCGAAATGGCTGTACCCGTGGCGTGACACCGACACGCACGCACAGCTCCAGCAAGACGCGCCTCGGAATTGACAAATCATTTCATCGAGTGTGATAACTGCGCGAGCGAGGCTGGGCGAGTGGTGACATTTTTCGGCGAAGTTCATTTATTTGATTTTTCTCTGCCCGAGCACTTGCGGGGGCGTCAAAGCACTCATCCTGGTGTGGTAAGCCGGAAACCTGGCCGAATGATTCGCCACTTTCTTGTATCACTATCTGCATGAGCATACAAAGAGAAAAAAAACAGAGCAGAGTGAAAGTCATTTGCTGACCCATGGCAAACAGATGACTACGCACCGTGGATGCCGTGGATGTTTGTGTAAAAAGAATTCTTGATCTGTGAGCACAAGGCTCAGGATACCAAATGACACATTTTAACATACAAAATCGTCGAAACTTGAAAGATAACCACATTAAAATAAAAAAAAAAAAACATTGAAATATTGAAAAAGACTTAACAAAGGATATGAGAATAGCACCTAAAACTCCACCAACACAAAGATGAAAACTTAAACACAAACTGTCGACTATGAGAAAGCTAAACGAAATACGAAAACATATTAACAAACATGAACAAACATTGTTGTATGAAATATTTGAAGAAAAGTTAAAAAACTAAACTGTATAGCACTCCAAAAAGAAAAAAACGATCAATAACCAAAAAGTATTCATTTAAGTGACTCTAAAGCTACTAAAAAAAACAGCGGCCCAAAGCAAACAAATGGCGGCACTTCATTCATTCGGCTTCCTACCCGAACGGATTGTTCATTACGTGAATGACTGTCCGGTATGGGCCATATTTTCTTTTTATTTTTTGCCTCCCGTCGCTGTTTCCGTTGCGCTGTCGGATCCCCCCAGGAGCAAACGAACGCTCACATCGTTGCCCCGCCCGGGTTTCAGGTAATTGATTGAAAATTAATGCTCGCTCGATGACGCGTTTGTTTGCGGTCGTCGTCGGAAGCGGTTACGTTCCATCAGGGTCGCTGCTTTGGAAGAGATTTTATTTCGGTCTTAAGTCTTATGACGGGGTGGGTAGTGAATCGTTTTAGTATGAGCAGCCGCGTCGCTGCCTGTCGCTTGAGCTGCAAGATATGGAGAAGTTGGCTTTCGGTGTAAAAAATAACTACCACTTGCGGATAGAAGAAAAGTTTTCTATCACTGTCGAATAGAGCGATTCCACCGGACGATAAGGACATTTCGTTAGTAGCTTTGTATATTAAGGCTCTTAAAAGATATCTTGCTCTTCTGTAAGGCCCAAACAAAAACTCAGACCTATGCTCTTCTTTAAGACCCAGGCCTATGGGACTAACGGATGAAGGAGAAGTTTATTATTGTTCTCAGCATTGTATATTTTCAGACGCAATCAACAAATGAACAACAAAAGGTGTGCCATTTGCACAAGAAAACATTTTATCAGTCCGCAAGGCACATTTTACTATTGAATTAACGAAACATTCGCATCTGAAACTTGTATCGGCAGCATAAACGCAATATCAAAGCAATGAGTCGTTTTTTAACCGTCCAATCAAAAGTCAGCGCCATCTGCCAAACGGTGACGTTTTTCCGTTCGACTCCTTGCACAGCATCAAACCGCGAGGCGGGCTGTAGAAATGTTACTGAAAACGACCGTTAATGCGCACATCGCATCACTTTACATAGCCCCGCACTCGGCGTTTTTTGACATTCGGTTTTGATATTATTATTTTTATAATACAAATTCTAAACATTGTATAATTAAATGCTGTTTGGGATACAGTAACATTATTAAATGTATTGCAATGTACGTAAATATAATATTTACATGATGGTATATGACAACTGCTAGTCGTGTTAACGAATCTCATCCGTGTTTGGACTCGTGAATAACGTTTAATAAAAGAAAGGGAACGGGAAGTGTTGTGTTATGTTTTTATTTAGCCTTGCACACGTAACAACTTGCCTTCGCTAAACTTTCCTCTGGTTTCCATTTGGATAATACCTGATATCTTATAATGCAAACACTGCCTTATATGATTTTATCTGTAAAAATGAACATCACCAAATGCTTCAAGGAAGTACTGGAAGCAAATGAAAACGCCAAAATAACTATTTTTCCCGGGAATTTTGAGGTGGAACATATTTATTTTGCACTGGAACTATTGTCCATTGCGTTATGCAAGAGGGTATATCAGTTCATGCAGCAAGCCAACTGAAATTTAGATGGTTGCCTCGAAATACCACAATATTACCTGTAAGACACTGTTTGAAATCTAAAATGTGTTGTTTGATAAAAAAAATTAAATCCCTGGTTTTAGCGATCACGTTCATATACAAAGAGCATAATCATGTTCGAAACAAATGATATAATACTAACAATCCGAAGAAAATGCCTAAAAGGTTTCTTTCTTAAACCTGTTTTTAATATTTCATCATTGAGATTATAATTATTTAGAATAAGTCTCCTAAAACTTTTAAATTACGCTGGGAAACAGCTGTTTTCATGCTCGTAGTCACAATGACGAGGAAGTTTTGTTGGCTTTGGCTTTTAAAATTAACTCAATGTTCAAGTCACACTTACGGCTATTAAACAGCTATTAACTAAAGTGAATTGTTTTGATTACTACATATTTAGTGATTAGAATAGTTGGCTTACATGAAGTGTATTGATTTTAGGATTATTTTTTCATCATGTGAATCCAGTAGCCAATTGCGTAATAAACACAGTTCAACTGAAATATCTCTTGGTCTCAGTTTTTAGAAGTGTTAAAAATGTTTTTACTATAAGCTGATGTTTTTTTATCTGAGGATCTGATACATAAAACGAATTTGAAATTACACGTTGGTATAAGTAAAAACATTAAACAATATAAACGTTTAGATTCTTCATTCTACGTCTCATAGACTCTTGGTCTTATCGAAAGATGAATGTTCTCAACCAGAATGTTGTAAAATAACAATGGAAATAAGCATCTTTAATTCTTTTATAATAGTTAAAATATTGGTGTAGTAGCTTTAAGCCGGTTTCGTAGGCATTCGACTTGTATGCTATGCACTAGTACCGTCGTATGCAAGAATTCATCTGGACCACGCAATTTGCTTTATTTACTGCATTTATCTGCATCGTTTGAAGATGGAATATGAGTAGAATATCCACAAAGACGGCATGCTTCAGACGACTTAATGCGTTATGTAATTCAGCATAGCCCAACAATTGACCCATCTGTGCCATTTAAGATACTTCCACTACTCGCGCACGGAAAAAAATCGAACGCAAAGCAAAATCTGCCGCGCATCTGAAATCGCAACACGTTTCTTCCATCATCAGCTAGACAAAAGGTGCGGGTGTTGTTTTCCTGCAACCGGTGAGTGATGCCGTTACCATCGGGTACTGATATTATCGGTATTATTTGATGAAGATCGTTTCATTTCAGTTCACTGGACTGCAATTTGAATTCACATAATTATGAATGAACGGTTGTGTTATGCATTTCGCTTGTTTTTATGATACACATTCTTTTTGTTTGTTTAAATTTTATTCTATTTACAAACCAAAAAAATCGATTGATTATGACGTAATGCGTTTAGCGAACTGACGTTTCCTGCAGCGTGCGTTTTTGACGGGCCTGTTTATTACCTGCTACTTGAAAAGTCAACTGTCTTTTCTGCTGTTAGCTGTCTGTGCTTAAAGAAAAATTCAAAGCATGCGTTTTTTAGCTTTCAAAATTGCCATCACCGCAAATATAAATTATTTGACTTATCGCATAAAATGAACGAATCGGAAGCTCTAACTTTTATTTCCAAATTTTACGTTAATCTTTTTTCAAATTGTTATAATGTGATAACTTCTCAGAACATTATATAATTCAACCCATTTAAAACTCACTTTATACGATATCAACCACAGTATCGATATTTATTAATGATTGCAAAATTGATTGTAGATTCAATAATTGGTATTTTTTCGGGTTTCATAGCTCATTTCACTGAGTATTTCGGTGAATGTGGCAATTGGTTAAGTAACTTTAAGAGGCGCATCAAATAATTATCATAACGGTTATTTTACCGATTAAAATAAAACATTAGTAAAAAGGCATCGAATCGAAACCGACAGCATCTTTTCTCGTCCGTTTGACAGTTCGTTGCGTAATTTGCGGATCCGTTCGGTCACTTCCGGCACCGGCACTTTTAATGTGTGCGTCTGAAACCTCATGTGTACGCACAACGTGCTCGCACACTATCAACCCGATAGGCCCGAACCAGCTTCGGCTCGCGTTCGGCTCTTGTCGGGTACCATTCCCGGTGGCTCCCTCTGGCGACGAACAAGCCAAACAAGGTCCCCTTGCACGATGGTCACCCGCGCCGGCCTATAAACGAACACACTTTAACCCCCGATAGCCGGGTACGGTCGGCCTGCATTAACCCTTCGATGTGTGCGCCGACGGAGATAGCAAAATTATAAAAGAACACGAGTCCGTGTACGGTTCGCGACCATTTTACATTGTGCGTTGAACGTTGTCGACCGCGTTTCGAAGTGAGTAAGCTCTTGCACAATCTTCCCTTGTGGGGGGATTAACATAACTCTTTCACAGCTACAAAGTGTACAGATAGTTGGAGGGACTCCTTTCCTTTGCACCATCCCAGCAACCTTATCACCAACAATCAAACGCGGCACTTTTCCGCCCTGTGAGAAACGAGAAAATCGGCGTTTTTCGACCGTGCGTTCGTGCGTGTATGCGTGTGTGTGTCAGTGTGTCGGCCATATTTTCTCGGCCTCCGCCCGGAGACTAGAGAGGTCATCCCAGTTTTTATGTAACACCCGGCGTACACTTGTGTAGCGAAACTGTGACGAAAAGTAGTTTCTAGCTTGTAAAGCAATAAAAGCGAACAAGTTGTAAGATTGAATCGGTCTGCCTGGCGACTTTTGGGCAGAAAATTTCCTTACGTAACCACCAGCACAGCCGAACACACCGACACACTAACACATACGCGCTTCAGAAGAGTTTTCTCTCCCTCACTCTTGTTACGTCCGCAATGTTGTGCGAATCTGCGAGGAAGAGTTAGCAAATGGAATCCCTCAAATCGTTGTGACATCCCAAAAGAGCTAATTCCAGCTTATCGAAAGTGTGCAGCAGTTTAACCTCAATCTTTTCTCTTCTCCCGATTCACATTTCCAGGTCCTTCAGGTACCAGTAAAACCTAAACCTCAAAAACAACATCATCATGTTCGTCTCGTCGGCTGCCCGCATTGCCCCAGTTGCACGAAGCCTGGTAAGTTTTCAGACAATAGAGGACAAGAAAAAACGCAAAATGGAAGACGGTGGCAAGGGCCGGTAGAATGGCGCTGCTGTTAGAATGTATCTTTCGGGTGATTACATAACCGAAAACCTTCCCCTTGCCGTTATGCAATGTAATCATCATGCTTTTCCGGCTAGGTGCATGTGATCAAACTCAGCACCTGCGGCTGCTATTGATTTTTGTTATATTTTACAACCCTTCCCGCATTTTAAATAACGATTTTCCTTCTATCCTGCTTTTATTTTCCCGAAATCGAAACACAGGTCCTGAACGGAACCAAGGCGTACCTCCGACCGATCAGCAGCGCCGTCATCTCGCAGAGCCAGACGCTCGCTGCCCAAAACACAGCACCAGTCGCCCTGCTGCCACAGGTCCGGTCATTCCAGACTACCCCGGTCACCCGTGACATTGATTCGGCTGCCAAGTTCATCGGAGCCGGTGCCGCCACGGTCGGTGTTGCTGGATCTGGTAAGTGTAGATTCCCGTCGAGCCTCCATTTCGGCCAAATTCGCGACCAGTTGACTGCAATTTCGCTATCCATTTTTCGTTACACACAGGTGCCGGTATCGGAACAGTATTCGGATCGCTGATCATCGGTTACGCAAGAAACCCGTCGCTGAAGCAGCAGCTGTTCTCCTACGCTATCCTGGGTTTCGCCCTGTCTGAAGCCATGGGTCTGTTCTGTCTTATGATGGCTTTCCTGCTGCTCTTCGCTTTCTAAGCAATCCACCCACCTTCCCCGTTTTCCCTCCACCCCCACAAATTACCCTTATTATCTCCAAAATCGGACAGCAAACTCCGGTAAACTTACGTGTAAGGGAGAGTCGGAAAGGAGAAATGCATCAACATCGAGCATATACTACACACCACTGAGTAAGTGGAAGTAAGTTACAAAACGAACGAGCAACATTACGAGCTACGAAAAACAGTGTACAGAAAAGAAAAATCGAGCAACAACAGCAGAAGTAGTCGTGTCTCTAGCCATCCTGACAGTGTGTTTCCTTTGAGGTGCTCTAAAACCGTACAAAACACGCGTCCCCTCCGGTTTATTATGCACTGCTAGTGCGAGTGTGATTCCTGCTGCACGAGACTCCGGGCGGACCACGTGAAGACGCCTCTGTTCAAATGCTGAGAAAACATTACAAAGAAGACACGAAATAATACAATACAACTAGGGCTACCCTGAAGGATCTCGGAACACAGGGCGATAGAAAGAGAAAAGAGGCAGAGTTAACAAAAACCGGGAATGGGTAGGTGAAGCGTCCGCCTATGCCCTCCACACCTCCATCGCTTCCCTCCTCGGGGGTTTTGGCGTTGGTGTTGTCGGTGCAGCGGAATTTATTTTTCAAATTCTGCGCGTTGCCGGGTGCGACTTTCCGGTGAGATTGTTTTGGGTTGCTGCTGTGATGCATTTTTGGGAGGATTTGCATCGCAACGCGCTCAAACCCGCCGTGTGGTGGGATTTTGTGGAAAGGGATCCTGCTGTTCCCGTACCCCGCCCTCCTGCCGCGGACACGACCGAATGACGAAAAAGAGCCCTAGAGTTGTTTAAGAGCAAATGCGTGCAAAAGTGAGTTGAGAGAGATAGGATACCTTTGCCGGCAGGGCGCGGGTGTGATCCATGAGCGTAAATAAACGTTTTGAGACTAGTTACTGGTACGAAAAATGAACTTTATGTCGGTGTATTTGTTGCATTATTTTCAGCATGAGAAAAGCCCGCTGGAAGAGCGTGCAAATTACGCAAGCAAATCGTCCGTAAAAGTGACACATAAGGAAAATCTATTAGTTGCTGGTAAATGGAAGAACAACCCCATGGCCGAGAATGACATGAAGACATGCCGTGGAAGAAAATTTTAAGCATAAATATCGTGCCTTGGTTGACCGACATTCTTAAAAACATTTCTGCATGCATTTTAAAAGCACCAACGGTGGATGACAACATTGATTTTTCGCTTTCCCTCTTCCCCGGTGGCGACAGCATAAGAAGATTACATAAAATGCGGAAAAGTTCCCCAAATCGGGGGGCACTAAAAAAAAGAAATCCCCAGAAGCTGCACATTTTTATACTCTACATTCACATACAGGAGCGGTCCACGACGACGGTGGTGCCGCGGAGGGAGGAACACTGTGCGTGTGCATGTTTTCTTTTTCCTTTTCCTTTCTACCGTTTGACAGGCAGCTCCACTACAACAAAACGTTCAGTTTTCCTGCTTACACAGCAACAATAAATGAGAAACAAATAAATAAAATTGATAAGTAGTTTTGTTTCAACTACATATTATATTGAAGTTTAATTCGAAATATGTAGGTTTAATTCATAGATTTTAATAAAACGAATAATAAAAGCACTACAATGTTGTAATGTGGTGTCAAACTGAAGACAAAACGATACATTATTTTTCGACTTTTTGTTGCCCCATTTTGCTCTTCTTATTCTTCTTGTTGAGGGTCACAGCAGGAAAAACATAGCAGGACAATGTATGTTTACGGGGAATGAATTCATCCCGATATGTTTTTAATCGCAAAATGCCCGTTGGATATATTGCGTGAATTGCATTTCTTTTCACCCGTCGTCACCACCCACCGGGACACAGAAAATCATCACACGTAGGCAAAATCGTTAGCTGTCAAAGCTGTCAGACGCACGCACACATCCATACACGCGTGCGCGCGCGCTGTCAAAATAGCACTTTTCTTCGTGAGTTCTTTTCTCTTTTCCCTTCATTTTTGACAGCACAGCACGCGCTGTCAAACCCACGGGGGCTTTGTTCGTGTGTTCGTGGTGGTGTTGCAACCGAGATTCGCCCTTTCATTATCGCTGCTCGGCAGAAGTCAGTCATTATGGCGACGGTTTCAGGTAAAAAGTGAAAATTTTTACTCCTACGGACGGGACCGCAACGCCTGCAGGACGCTTTCGGTGACCCAAGACCGTGGCCATGCTGTAGAAAGCCATAGGCGACCCTATTTTGCGTTTCGTGTACGGAAACAAGGCCAGAAGGGGGTTCGGCCAAAAGAAAGCGCACGCATGGCTGACGGAGGAGAGGGAAGAAGAAAGGGGAAAGGGTTTTCTTTTTTCTCCTTGGCGCATGGTGCAGAAGGGGGGAGTGGGGCGGGAAGGTTGACTAGAAAAATCTGCTGGTGCAAAATGGGTGCTGAGCGCGCGATGATGCCAAGATGCAGAATAAAATGGCGCAGACACACGGTGGCCACGGTGCTGCTGGATAAGTGACAAAAATGGTTCAGCAAAGAATTGGAAGGAAATTGTCGTGGCGCAATTTGAAATGGGTGGAGGGAGTGAGACACGCCCCCCCTCCCCTCCCCTCCTCGCCTTAGTGGATGCATCGTGGTAGTGCCAGCGACGTTAAAAAAAGTATATGCGATGAAAAATCCCCACACCGAAAACGTTCATATTTACCGCGTGGCTAAATGACAAATCGCAATTGGCGTAGGTACATGTGTGTATGTGGGTGAGCGTGCGTGTGTGTGCGAGTGTGTGCATTTGATTGTGTTGTTGGACTCCGTACGCGTTTCCGAGTGGTGTGTGCGTCGTCATCGTCCGGGAAAGGATGCTGTGTGTCTGAGGCATAGTTAGACAGAAAGAGAGAGACAGCGAGAGATGAAGCCCACCTGTTATAGAGCCCCACAATATGGTCGGAAGCGCACCAGTGGCAGAGATTTCCGCCCTAGTTCCGTGCTGCAGAACGTCCTCCGATGCAGCATCGCGCCACAGGCCGAATGCCACGGAACAATCGTGGAACGGCGAGCGAGACAGAGAGGGAGAGAATGTCTTATAGATGTACATTTATGTAATAATTGCTGCACAACGATGGTCTCCATAATCAAGTTCCCGATTAGAGAGCGGGTACGAGGAAGGTCGACGAAGAAATCAAACAAGAAAGCGCCTACTTTCATCGTCCCTCTACCTACCTCTCTCCGCTCTCTACTTCTCTCTTTCTCTCACCGAACAATCACGACAGCAATCAACCGTCCCCGACAGATATCAACCCCATCGATTCCAATGAAAGCATGCAAAAAGCTACCCCCACATGCCTACCCCGATTGCTAGATAAACTTGATCTAGCTACATGGGGTTCCGGAAGGTCTTTAAGGGTACTTAAAGGGCTTCTCGGCCTCGAAGACGAATTTTTATTTTTTATGGCGAATTGAAATATTCTGATGGAAAAAACAGCTTCTTGTGTGGGAAACCAGGGAAGGGAAATGGTGGGAAATTCGCCTTGCAAGTACTAATGCTTTCCGTGCTCTATCCGGCCCACAGGTAAAAAGGGCAAAAAGCCTAAAAAGAACAACAAACTCTCGCTCGGCGAGTTCCTGACCGATGGCAACACGGGCGTGCTCAACCAGGTGCAGGTGGCGGTACCGGTAAAGCTCGACTGGGGCGATGACGGTGACGACGACGATGACGATCGTGTCGTGCGCACGCAGGTGATCGCCCTGCCGACGGCACCGCGTGCCAGTCGCATCCTGAACGACGACTCGATACCGCAAAATCCGCCGTTCTCGATCTACGTCTCGAACCTCCCGTACGACATTAACGAAGACGACCTGTACGACATCTTCGAGAACGTCGACATCGTGTCGATGACGTTGCCGCGCGACGACGGCGACTCCCGCCGGCTCCGCGGCTTCGGCAACATCGAGTTCGCGACGCGCAACGATCTGATCGAGGTGCTGGCGAAGCCGGAACCGATGGTGCGCAACCGGCGCATCCGGATCGGGTTGTTCAATGAGAACGACAACAAGCGGCGCAACAACCGGTACGACAACTTCGGTGGCGGCGACAGCGAGCGACCGTCGGCCGGTGGAAACTGGCGTGATCGCCCGGAGTCGGCCCCGCGTCCGATGGATCGCGAGCGGCCGGACTATGGGTTGAATCGGCGGCCGTACAGCAGCGGTGGATACGGTGGCGGTATGCGTGACCGGGACGGTGATCGCGAGCGGTCTTCCGGCGATTCCGGTGGCGGTAACTGGCGCTCTACCGACCGTCCGGCACCGCTGTCGCCGAACGCATCGCGTCGCTTCGATCGCGACAGCATTGGCGGTGGCTTCCGGCGCGCACCGGACGGTGGGCCACGTCCGATGAGCGGTCTGCGTCGCGACCCGGACGTGCCGATGGAGCGGCCGAAGCTGGTGTTGCAACCGCGCACCCTGCCCCTGCCGAAACCGCGCATCATCGAGTCGGATGACGACGAGTCGGAGCAGAAGCCGCGCGACAACGGCGAGAACGTCGATCCGGAACCGCCCCGTCCCCGGCCCACACCCGTACCGGCGGCGAAGGTGTTCGGCGACGCGAAACCGGTCGATACGGCGGCCCGCGAGCGCGAGATCGAGGAGCGGCTGCGGCTGGAGCAGGAGGAGCGCAAGCGCGAACAGGCGGCAGCCGAAGAGAAGGTCCGCCTGGAGCGACAGGCGCTGCGCGAGGCGGAACAGCAAAACACAGCGTCGGACGCCGGTGCCACCACAGAAGGTGGCGGGGCGGACGGTGAGGAAGGCAAACCGTCGGGGGCTCCAGACGGCCCACAACAGCCAATCGTGAACTGGCGGGTGCGCAGCACCAACGCCACCGACGAACAGAAAGGTAAGGGTGGTTGGAAGCGCCTTGCTATTCGCATGTTCGCTGTATCTAATCGTTGGATGTTTTCTTTCTGCGCTGCTACTCCAGACGACCGCAGAACGGACAATCGTGGCGGAACAAACCGCTCGACACACAGCAATGGCCGGGATTATCGGTAAGATTAACAGGCTAAAACAAACGGTTATGGATATTTGTAGAGAATAGTCTGTTTCTGTGTTTTTTTTTTCAAAGCTTGTTTCAAGTAGAATGATTTCTTTACGGGAAATCCTGAAAGGTAATATATGTATAATATGTTTGCTCATTTTTTCCTGTCCAGTGACCACGATCGAACGGAGCGTGGTGGACGCGACCGTGCCTACCCACCCCGCGACAGTGCCTCCGCCACACACCGCAACGGTGAGGGAGGGAAGGATCATCCGCGCCGGGCGGACGTCGCGCCAACCACCAAACCCGCGGAGAAGGAACCGCGCGAATCGAAGCCGATCGAGGAACGGATGCCTAAATTCCAGGAGCCTACCGGGCCGGTACGTTCAGCGATGTTGGATGTTGTTTTTGTGCTGCTTTTGTGTTGCGTCTGCCCAGGAAAACTCATCGTTGTATCCATTACAGAACTTGTCGATGAAGAACACCTTCGAGGGACTGTCAGCGGACGAAATAGATGACTGAAATTCCACCAAAATGACCTACAACACCACCACAGCCAACAGCAGCAGCAGCAGCATCACGAGCTGACCGTTCCGAAAGTGAGGAGAGTAGAAAAGTGAAAACAGTCAAGACAAATAGAAGGGCGGTGGGAGATGGCAGGCATGACGAGAGCCACGGGTGGAAGGGAGGGGAGGAGGGGAGAAAAAATAAGGGATTGTACGTTTCAGGTTGCACAACCTTCGATTCTTGCATGTACCTTACTCCTCTCAACCACCAACCCCCTAACCCCCACACTCCCACGGCCTTGCTCGCCCCGCACTCCCACCCGCCCTAGCCACCCCCCGCTCACCAACGCTGCGTACACACATTCAATTATAACGACCACGCGCTGACACCGGGAGAACTGGATCTGATCTGCGATGAGAGGCGGCTTTCGGCGGCGAACCTTGATACTTTATTTTTGATCGATTTTGTTTTGTGACGTTTACTAAAGAGATGTAACTCGTATACATATGAGGATGTGGGTGTGTGTGCAAAAAAAGGAAGCGTTGCATTTTTTTTTGCGTTGCTTGTATTAATCTATTGACCTAAAAATGACCTACACACACACGCTCACGCAATGCTAGGAAGAAACGAATTTGATAAAGTAAAACATTTAAAAAATATCACACCATACAGATGAATAGATAATCAGTGGAAAATTGTTCTAGTATTTTTTTTATTTTTGTTTTACATTTTGAATGAAATTAATTAACGGAAACAAACACTCCCTGCCGATGCACATCCAGAGATAAATACTAAAGAAAAAATCGTCATAACTTCTCAACGCGATACACTTGAAGACTGATTGGTTGTGTGTATATGTGTGTATGATAATAGTAGTAACAGTGAACTCTCCATACGTTAGATGGGGATAATGCATAACAGTCAAACAAAACCCCGCATCAGCCAGCACAGCCAACCAGCCAAGTCAGCCCAACAGTAAACATTAAAACAAAAAATCAGACACACGGAGCACACACACACTTAGAATAGGACAATTGAAGGAGGCAAATATACTAGGGGAGCAGAATACTAGCTGAAGAAAAAATAACCTAGACGGGAGACGCTACCGAACGCTGAGCATTCCCAATTTGTAACAACAAGCAAAAGAGGCTGGTGAAGGAATAGCCTATGCAAAACAGCACTAGAGAAATCCAATTACCGATACCTAGTAGGGCTCGGTAGTGTTCAAAGTGGCAGGACACGTTGTTCACGATTAGTTGTTTTTTGTTTGTTTTATATTTACTTTATGTTCGTTTATTCCTTCCATAGAAATGGTTTAGTTATTTTGTTGCGGGTTCTTTTTAATTTGCGCTGAATAATCAATCAAGGTGCGCGTATATGCTATACAGGATTTTTGTTTCTCCTGCGGTGCTCTCCTTGTAGGATGAAAGAAGACATGGGTGTTGTAAGCAGATAGAACAGGTATTGCAATGTGTTACTTTCGATGCTCGTTACTCCGAGCGTGATCTCTTTATTTGGTTTAATTACGCATTCTTCACGCAACATCTGCAATGGCGGTCAACGCTATGGGAACAGTCCGTGGCGACGCAGCATTCAAAAATAAACAATAGATGTTAATTTTTGGGATGTTGTTTTTGGGTTTTTGTTTTCAGCTACATTTCATCTTACCATCGTTGACCGTCGCTGTGGGGATCCCTGTTCGTTAGCTATTTCCCCCCCCCCCCCCCCTCCACACACATCTTACCCTTGTTTAGAATGAAACGAAAATAACAAACAGAAAAACATCGTTCGCTGGCCGGGAGCATCAACGCTACGAAGCAGACACGCGTAAGGAGTAGAGAACGTTTTGTTCAAATCCCCACCAACCACGTGGGAAATTTTTCTTTCTTTCATTTTGCTTCATCTTCAATCCCCTTTTTCGAAATAATAGGATAAACAAAGAAATTTTATTTAAAATTTGATATCATTTGCAAAAGCGCGCCGAATAATGGCTGAAAATGGGTGCTTGTTCAGCACCATGTCAACAGCGTACGGATTCGCGCACAAACTGACAGTTTCGGACCAGTACAAGTTCGATATAGGAAAAGCTAGTGCTTCTATGGCTTGTAAACTCACACGGTAGATGAGCGTAGGTGTTGTACTCTGAAAAGAAATATTCCAAATTTTTTAAACAAATTTTATTCCTTCTTTGAACAAAAGTTCACTTGGCGAAGCACGGTGTCGAGTAAGATTCGCAGTACTAGATTGTTTGATGCGTGTCATCTGCTATCGCGCTGTCATATCTTTCCAGGCTATTATATTCATCTGGACAACCATTTTCCTGTACCAAAACATTTAAAAAACGAAACTAGTTCATGGATTTTTCAGCAAAAATGTATTTGATGACAGAGCAACTGCGAATTTCGGCGTAATTTGCTGCCGTTTTCCATGCAGTACTAGATCAAATCCACACAGTACTCGTGACAGATGCTAGGTGGTGCTGTCAGTCTGTTTCCCCACCAAATAACCAATCCGAGCTCACGATGACGTGACGTAGGGGTCTGCCCGGGCAACCAATCGGAGTGCTGGGATGTTGCACAACTAAAATACTTCTTTTCGTACGCTCGGGATTTGGACGGCGCGGTTTCGCCGACTACTTCATTAACTCCCGTGACCTGTCAGTGAAAGGACGACATCACCCGTCGTTGCGCGCGAGGCTCTCGCCAAAAGTGTGTGTGTTTTTTCCTGCTAACTAGAGTGCGATTGTATACGTGCGTTTGTGAGTGTGTGCCTGTTGGCCACCAGGTTTGCAAACCAGGTGTTGATATCCGGCGGCAAGTGGAACATCCGGTTCACGGAGACCCTAGTCTGCCCACCTCATCTTCTATCAAACATCGCTTGAAGCCTGTCCCCGATCTCAACTTTAACCGCGTGAGGCGCGCAACTTCCGGCGATACAAGCGAACAACCAATCCATCACTGCTGAGTAAGTTCCAACGCACCAACCAACAGCGGAGCCGCAGATTTGCTTGGCTTTTCGCACTTGAAAATGTCTATTGCGTCGTACTTTTGAATTTGAAAAGCCTACAAGGGCCTGTCCATGAGTCAGCACCTGGCAATTCGTGCCTCTCCGAACTCCGCGGCTTCGGTGAACGCGTGTATGCGTGTGTATCGCACACCGTTTCGAGAAGATTCCACGACCCAAATAGGACCCCAGGCCCTTGTTAAGGCGACGACTTTCAGCTTCCTTTCTTCGCGACAGTTCTTCCACTTTCGCCCCCTCTCTTCTCCTACCAACCCGCCGAAAAAACGCGAACCTAGCATGGAAGGGGAATAATGGGAGGTGGGTGTGTGCGTGCGTGTGAAGCACATCGCACCAATACCACCCAACAAGTGGGGAGCGCAGACGTCTGACGTCAGCAGATTTTTCGACAGCGACACCAGGCGCAAAACTTGTTTGTGCGTTTCTTTCTAGAAAAGTCGGCGAATGTTTCGTCCTCCGCTCTCGCCAACCCCAACTCTGGCACCGCCTTCCTCGCACGGCCCCCCAACGGGCGTGTGTTGTTTGCGCGTGAAGGGTTCAACTTAATGGCTCGCGTGCGATGGGGGAGATGGAGCGGCGTACGAGATCTTTCTGGAATGTCACGACGCGTCGCGCTGTAACCTCCAAAAAAGAAAAAAAATCATCGCCAGATGGCAGTTAGCACATTCGCAGGTTGTTTTTCATTATTACTTCGAGACCCTTCGGTGGAAGGTAGGAATGCGCAAAGAAGAGAAGCGTCTGACGCAACCGACCCAGAACATTCGGTTCTTTCGGCGATATGTGAAGAGAAGCTTTTAATTTTATGCCTTTTGATGGCCTTGTAATGATGGTCGCTTACAGCACAGGGCAGTGCTCTTAATGGGTTTAGTTTTTTTTCGTGTGTTGGAAACGCTAAGGGCCTGAATTCAGGTCTCTTATCTTATCGCACGGAATGGGTCGCAACTACGACGCAATGCCGCTGCGACATCTGTGGGCGGCAACTGCCTTGATGGATGTTCCCACGGAAAATCCCATCAGCGATAAGGTTCAACACGGGGGTTAGATATCGTCCGCGTAACGCACGCAATCTGTAGGCGCTGAAAGTACAATAAAACATAACCTCAAAAAGAACCTATCCGAAGAGAAACTAGAATAGCGAGTTTTTGAAGAGATACCATCTAGAGAGTTGTTACTAATCTGGTTTTGTTTCTTCCCCCTTTCTTTTCTCGCCTGCACAGGTTGAGGGCTGGCTACTCTCAACTCAACTTGGGGCGTCATCTAAAGCGTTAAAATTTCATTAGAATTAAACGGAGAATATATTGTAAGTATCTTGGCATCGACCACGTCCCCCTTTTTGTTTGTCATGTTGTACTCATGCGAATGTCGACGCTTGTCCCCATCATGCACCCGCGTGAACCACCCGCAGTCACTGTCACAATGGCACAAACAACCGAGTTCGTCAACGACTGCCGCTCATGGCGAGAAATTCTGTCGGCGAAGCAGTCCGGAGGCGGCGGCAGCGGTGGCTGCGTTGCTGCTGGACGACCAGCGGCGGGAAGAGACGTTCCCCTTTTACGGAGGCCTAGCCCACGGCAGCCATCGGAACGCCTTTTTGTCGTCGTCGCCGGTCGCGGAGTCGCGGGCCGCTTCCACCTCGCCGCTGGTGGACGTGGAGTACGAGACGTGGATCAACACGACCACCGTGCAGTGGACGCCTTGGCGTACGGGCGACGCGACGCGTTCGCCCCTGGCGGACACCGCCGACAGCAACAACGACAACGACTACGGCGACATCGCAGCACCGGCCGCGCCGGAGCGCGCTTCAACAGGTGAACGGTTACCGGGCGAAGCGCGACCGAACGCATCGAACATCTGCCGGATTGAACCTGACAGAACTAGCCGTTTCAGTGGTGCTGAAGCGAGCGTAACTACCGTACACGACGTATGTAATAAGATCATCAGCAGTGGAGCAGGCAGCAGCAGCAGCAGCAGCAGCAGCAGCAATAATGGCGGCAGCGGCGGCTGTGGCGGCCAGTTTTCTAGCGGAGCACGAAGCCAAACGGCGTCGGGCAGCTGCAACGGTGGTGGGACCGTTTCAGCCGCTTCTCTTACGGTTGCCGCTGCGGCCGCCCTCGGGCAGCCACAGCAGCAGCAGCCCGTATCCCACAGCAAACCGTGTGACTACAGTAGCATTAGCGTTAGCAGTAATAGTATTCGTGGTGGCCGGCCGCCGTACGCGGCCTCCATCGCACCACCACCACCACCACAAGCAGTAACAGCGACTGACGCGAGCGAACCGACACCACTACTATCGGACATCGACTGGACGAACGCCACCTGTCTGGGCGGCGCGAACGACTTCACCAACACCATCATCGACGATCCGCATCACCTGTGGCTGCATTCGCCGACTACCAGCAGCACGAGCAGCAGCGCCAGCAACAACATGGCGGAGCTGGAGCGTAGTCTAGAGGCGTACGGCGCACGGAAGGGCGCCACCACCACCACCACCACCATAGTAGAAACGAGCATCGACTGCAGCAATCTGCTCGACGAGCTGCAGGTTGAGCTGGCCGAGCCACCGGTGCCGCTCAGCTCGCCCGTGTCGCTGCACGAAGAGATCGAGCAGCTGTCGAGCTCCTTCGACTGTGACGCCTCCAACCATCTCGTGGCGCGCACCTGCCCGTACCTAGTACCCGACAATATCGAACCCATCACGCCGAACATTCTCAAGTGGTTGCAAGACGATATCAGCGGCAGCGCCGGGCAGGCAACGCTCATCGACGATGGTACGCTCCTCCTGGACGACGCTAAACCGTTCGTGCACAATCTCGACCGGATCCACACGCTGCACGGTGTTGGACGGGTGGCTCCAACGACCGACCAACATCCGCAGCGCGACCACAACTACTACGCGATGAAACGACGCCTGCAGCCGGTGGAGGGCGACGAGCGGCGGGACAGCAAGGTGCCGCGACTTGCCGACTACCAGCACCACCCGCCGCCACCGACGCCACCGCAAGACCTCGACAGCTGGATGGCAACCGCGGCGCAGGAAGATGTCAGCTTTCCAGCGCCCGCTCCCACCAGCAAGTCGGTCGGGTTGAAGCGGACGTCGCTCGCCAGCCGCAAGGCGGCACCGACGCTCGTCGTAACCGTCGCACCGAAACCACCAACGACACTGCTTGTAGCGCCGGCTGCCCCAACACTGATGACTACCACGACGACGACCACCCAGCACCACGACCTGCCATCACTTCGCCTGCCGGTGCAGGCCGCGATGACGACCACGACGACACTCAACACGCCCGACCTTACCAACGACATCCTGGATTTGGAAGATGGACACTTTGATCTTCTGTCGTTCATCGACACCAATGACGTAAGTATGATTTGAACGCGTTTTCCGATGCTCTGATTATCGCATATTCCGAGCTTCCTAACCTCGCTTTGTGTTTCGCTTTCGCTCACAGGAATCGCTAGAGTTTAATGCATACCAAGGCGCGGTTGAGGAGAAACCGGCACTAGATCTGCTGGGTCCGGTCGCCAACACCACGCCGGAGGAGGACGACACCACCAAGCCCTCCGCCAAGCGGCCAACGAAACCGCTGAAGACCGAAACGGAAAAGCCGACTGCATCCACACCGCAGCCGCTCACGCTGGAAACGCTCCGTCTGCTGACGGACGCAACCGCGACCACCTTGATCGGTTCCACCAATCACGGCACCACCTCGTCCGCCCGGTCGCTGAGCCGTCGGACGAACGGCGGCAGCAGTGCGTGCAGCGTCCGCTCCTCCCTCTCGTCCGCCTCGTCCGCGTGCGGCGACTCCAGCTCGGACGTCTCGTCCAGCACCACGAACGCGAAGACGCCGAAGCGGCGGGGCCGCCCACCGAAGGTGGCTGGCACCGTGCGCGACCGCGCGCAGTATCAACATCTGAGCGAGGCGGACTGGCGATACCGGGAGCAGCGCGACAAGAACAACGAGGCATCGCGCAAGTCCCGCATCAACCGGAAGGATCGCGAGCAGCGGCTGGAACAGGAGGCCGAGCGCCTGAACGCCCAACACCAGAAGCTCTCGTTCGAGGAGCGCCACCTGCGCACGGAATGCCAACGGTGGCGGAAGGCGGTCATGAAGCTGGCGCTACTGTAACCACACAAACAAACACACACACCCATTTGATTCGGCCTAGCTGTAGGGAGTAGCTTTTAGCGTTTGTTTTTAGTATGTAAGCGTGCAAAACGAAGCCCCGAGTGCACGGTTGATTTTATCCCCACTAACCACCATTTTAGGTCACGAAAGGGAAAAATGCTCTAGCGCACATGTTGGTGCAACAGAACAGGTCGAGCGCAGCTCACTACGTTCAACTTCGCTTTTTGGGCAATGTTTTTGTTTAAGGTTAAAACTTTTGTTTTGTTACTAGCTTAGTGCACGACACTTTGTTAGTTTTCCGACTACGCTGTCGAACTGGGGCTCGTCAAATTGTGCACCCGAATTGACGAGCTGTCAAATAATTTTCGACGACGGTGGCCGCCAAAGGCCACCGCATACTAACCTAGGTAAATAAGTATTGTTTTTTGTTTGCAATTTTGTATGCGCACTGGCCTTTGTTGTGGGTTTTTCCGATATTTGCTCTGTTTTTCGCACAGAGACGATTGTTTTGCGGGAGCTTGATAATGGTTAGGAGATATGTTTCTGGATGAAACACTAACTAAAACATAGGATAGAAAACAAAAAAAAACGATGAGACATACTGCTCTGCGCTGCGCTCTGTCGAAATTCGGCACTTCCTGAAGGAAAAGCGTTCGGATTACTACATCCACTGCGTGTGGTATAGTTTCGTGTAATATTCTAGATGTTTTTTGCTTTTCCCCGCCCTTCTATCACACTCTCGAAGTGTATTCTTTCGTTACCCTTACTATCCGGTGGAGGTTGTTATCTCTCTTCTGTACCCACAACACACACACACACACTTTACGTAACCTAACTAATCGTCGCTTAGCTATTAGATGTTTAAAAACAAGAAGAGATGTTCGAACGAACCTCCAGTAACGTGTGCACCACCGGCACCGAACCAGCAGCAGCAGCGATCGAAGCCGATCCTGTTCGCGGCAATAGTTTTTAATTCGCATGTATATTACAAATAAAAGGCAGAAATGCCACAAAAAAAATGCATGTGTCAGAGAAAGCCTTTATATACGTTTTGCTGCGGTGAGTATTGGTATTTTATTTGAATACTATTCTTAGTCTCAAACAGCTTTAGGATGTAATACATTTGAAACGCAAGCTGAAAGGATTTTTAATAGTTAGAACTATATACAATAATTGATTTATAGATATTTTCTTAATAAAAAAATAAAATATAACTATAATAAACCAAATTTGCCTAAAAAAGATATTAAAAATTAGCCGTCCGCTGGAACGACCAGCCTTCACCATTCCGTTGCGCACAGCCACATTTTAGGATCACCGCTCAGCTGGTTCCATCCATCAAATCCAGCGGTTTGCTGCTCTGCGCTGCGAATACAAAAGGCACAAAATGCGCAACACACGCTGGTCTAATGTTGAAACCGATCGAAATTTGACCTGTGAAATATTTCGATTTTTAGTAGGATTTATTTAATATTCAAGCCTAAATTGGTGAGAATTTTGCTATACGGAGTCTCGTGATTACGGAAGGAAAAATAAAAAATAAAAAATTAATTATTGCGACTGTAGAGGTGCGCCTCGCGTGGAATGGTTTCATTTCTTGCTCGACAGCTGCCCGATCATGTTCTCGACCGTCGCCATCAGCGCGGGATCATTCGTGCAGTGGTCGTGTATCTTCAGCAGACTATCGATGTCCTTCTGGACGAACGCGATAGTCGCGGCATCGGCGTAGCACCTGGCGTGAAAACGAAAAATCCACAAACGAATGAGCGAGTTACTTGGCAACCAGGAAAAGAACGCGAGCCTGGCCTATCTTACCCTGCCCGGAGGTACCACTTAAGCTTGTTCTCCTCGCTGCAGCGCGGCAGATACTTCCTCGCCTCGGCCACGTTCATCTTGCCGAGGCACACCTCCACGAACGGTTCGTACCCGATGACGCTCTTCTTCGATTTGGCGAACTTTTCCAGCTCCTCCCACTGGTAGTTCTCCGCGTAGGTCTGCACGCGCAGCCACCAGTACCGCCGCTCGGACATCTTGAACTCGCCCTTCAGCTTCTCCGCGTACCGCTGGTCGCCGAGCTGCAGCAGCTTCCTCACCATCGCGTGCAGCGGCAGGCCGAAGAAGTCCTTCTGGTACTTGTCCTGCAGCAGCTTCTGGTGCCGGATCAGCTTCTTCGTCTCGTCCGCCAGCTCGGCCTCGATCGGTTTGCCCGCCTTCCGATAGTTCCCGCTCACGTCCGGGATGGACGCGTCGAGGTTGCCGAGCAGCAGCGCCTCCCGGAGGGTTAGCTCCGCCTGCGCCAGAAAGTCGTCCTCCTGCGAGTGGATGTCCTTCAGCGTGGAGAGACTGTTCAGCTGGCAGTACTTCTTGTACAGGTTCTGGGCGAGCGGGTAGCGCCGGATCGTCATGTGGAACTTGGCGAGCGCGGTCGTATTCTTCATCTCCAGCAGCGCCATGTAGATGAGATCGATATCGCCGGACTGGGTGGCGGCGATCAGCGCCTTCTCGCTCGCGCCCAGCTTCAACAGCAGCGGCACCTGCAGCTTCTTCTTCTTCTCCAGCTCGAGCAGCTGTGAAAAGCGAGCGCTGTAGTTCGGACCGGGCACGCAGCGTACGTTCCACTCACCGTTATCGCCAGCTTCGTTTTGCCGAGCTGCTGCGCTTTATCCGCCACGTTTGCGTACGACATCGGTTCGCGCAGGTCCGCGCTGGAGAATTTGGCTGCAATCTTGCGCGCCACCTCGTCGTCGTCTGAAAGTGAGTGCATGCGGGTTTATCGTGGCAGCGGGACGAATCAACGCACCGGACTTACTCTTATCCTGCGTAATCTTTTGAAACGCCCAGTGCTCGAGAATGCGGGTCTCCTCCAGCTTCAGATATTTCGCGATGTCGATCGCCAAACCGTAGTACTTCCGGAAGACCAACCGATCCAGGATGACTTCCGGCTTCAGATGGTTGAATCTGTTCATTTTGATCGAAATAGGAGCGTGTCAGGAAATACATTTTCATCTATCTCCGATGAAACGCCAAGAGTGAGCAACAAAGGCAAGGCGCAACGTTTACAAACTAAAGAACAAAAATATACATACACTCTCGCACCGGTGTACACTTACTGTCGTATAGTGATCGGTATGGCAACGTTCCGGTCCCGCAATACGTTCAGCACCTTGAGCGTGTGGCACATCGCCATGTACTCCTCGCAGCTGTGCCCGGGCACGAAGCTCTTCCCGAAGTAGGCCGCCCGGATCAGGCTCTGCTGGGTGGCCGGATCGAACTCGTGCCCAGCGGCGTCCACGCAGTCGGCGACGGCTGCCGGCAGGCGGCTCTTGATCAGGCACAGATACTCGTCCGACTGGTGGCTACGGTCCTGGAACTTTCGGTGCGCCTCGAACAGAAAGCTCGCCGGTTCGCTGATGTTGATGCCGAAGATTTTGCTCGTGCTCGGCGGCACGCGCTGGACCAGCTCGTGGTAGTAGCTGGTCAGCACGCGCACACAGTCCATCTCCGGCACGAGCGTCATCGGCGAGTCGTACGTGTACACGCTCGATTCGCCGCTGGTGCCGACGATCAGTATCAGGTTCGTGTAGCTGACGATCACGGCCTGGGCCTGGGGCTGGCTAGCACCTCCGTCCGTGCACCAGACGAGCTGATTCGCCCGCTCCTGGCGCCCCGTCACGAACTCGCCGTACTTGTGCTTGAGATCCCACGATCCCATCCAGATCGTTCCGGTGTTGGTGAGGGCGGCCACGTGCTCCTGGTCAAACGAGACGGCCAGCAGACTGATCGACTGGTAGTCGTGCTTCACCGCGAGCGTGTGGTTGCTGAACGTGTTGTCGCCGTGCCGGACGAACGTGATCTCGTTGCCGACCGCCAACAGGCAGCTGGTGGTGCGCTCCCGGCACACCATCTCCCAGCAGGTGAGACTGGCGGTTAGATCTGAAACGAAGGCCGGGATGAGCATGACCGCGGGCATTAACAATCCACCGTAATCCACTCACTCAGTAGCTCGGACAAGGGGCGCGACTTCGGGTCCTTAATGTTGTTGAGGATGTAGATTTTGTAACCGGACGTAAGTACCGCCACACCGGTGCCGGATGCGGAGGTGAATATCTTCGCCGCCGCCACATCCGTTACGTCCTTCCCGACGCTGAACTTGTGCACGAAGTTACCGAACATGTCGTGGATGAAGATCGTCCCGTCGTCCTGCACCCCGATCAGCTCCTCTGCGTCAGACCAACCGAGTGTAACGAGGTTGCCACAATCCCACTGAGGGAAACAATCCAGAGACAGAGAG
>KI915047.1:1181467-1211503 GCA_000473445.2 Anopheles farauti | reverse complement strand
GTGTTTTTGTATGTGTTTAGATTATTCCGTAAAGGGACCACGCGGAGGACTGTGTGTTTGTGTGTGTGTGTGTGTGTGTGTGAGAGAGAGTTTTGTTTCCGCTTTCATCCGGTTTCTCTAACGTTCCGTTTCGTTTTCTTTTTTTCTTCTTTTGTGCTTGCACGGGCAGATGTCGGCCGGTACGCAGCTGCAGATGGCACCACAAACAACAATAGTACAACAAGTTGGGCAAGTCGACCAATCCACATCGCACCATCACCATACGTCGCATCATATTCAGCAGCAGCAGCAACAGCAGCAGCAACAGCAGCAGCAGCAACACCAACATCATCAATCGCAGCAGCACTTTAACAGCAGCAATCAACAGCAGCACCATCAGCAAGTGACGACCGCACTGAGCAACACGCACCAACAGCAGCAGCAACAACAACAGCAGCAGCAAACGTCGCCGGCCGCCGCTGCGGCAGCGATTGCTGCGGTCCTTTGCGGTGTTGGTGGCGGCGGCGGCAACGGTGGCGTTGGTGGGAATATTCACAGTGCGGGTGGAGGCGGCGGCGGCGGCGGCGGCGGTGGTGGCGCAACAGGCGGCCCAACAGCCAACCACAGCATCAGTGCGTCCACGGCCACCACAACAACGACGATCGCTGCAGGAGGAGGAGGAGGAGGAGGCGGTGGTGGGGGAGGGGGTGGGGGAGGTGGGACGACGATAGCAACGGGGGGAACAGTGCCCTCCCTTCATCATCACTCCCACGCGAACAACAACAACAACAACAACAACAACAATAACAACAACAACAATAAGGACCAGGACTCCAACATGAGCACCGGATCCTCGCACAGTGATAAGGAACCGGAGATGGTAACCGCAGCAGCAGCAGCGGCAACAACCGCCCCACCACCACCTCCCACGCACGTCGGTACACCGACTACCCACGAGAAGGTGCCACGTGCGGCGTCCGAGCGGAAGCGGAAACGGAAAGCACCGGACGATAATGGGGGCCCGGGCGGTGGGACGATCGGGGGTGGAGGCGTCGGGGGTAGCGTCGCCACCGGTGGTGGTCATTTTCGTGATAATAGAGATAGTGTAAAGAGTCTGCGGTTGTCGACGCCCCACAGTGATAATAAGAAGATAAATGAATATTTTTCTAAACACCCGGCGATGTCGGTGGCGGCGAACGCTGCCGCCGCCCTACGCGGCGTGTCGAGTAGTGGTAGCGGTGGGGCTAGCACCACCACCAACAACAACAACAACGGTAGCAGTAACAACAACAACAACAACAATAATAACAACAGTAGCGTAAACGCTGCTCCACTGGTAGGCAGCAGTAATAGCACGATAAGCATAGGATCGTCCATAACCAATTCGCCCCACATCGATCCGGGCGGTGGTGGTGGAGGTCCGACGCGTAAAAGTCCCAACCCGCAGTATCCGATGTATCCTCCCGGTGGTGGTAGCAACGGCAACGGTCCCGGTACGCCCCAACACCAGCAGGATCTGTTCAGCACCGGCGGCGGCGGCGGCGGCGGCGGCAGTGTGAGCAGGCGGCAACAGGCGACCTCCGCCTCGACCACCTCCACCAGCAGCAGCACCAACAACGCTTCCGTACTAGTTCCTCCAACCGTCTCGACGGCGGCCATGTCGGCCGCGGCCGCCGCGGCTGCAGCCGTCGAGGCGGCAAAGGCGGCCGCCGCCACGTCCTCAACGGCAGCACCGTCGGTCGCGACGACGGTCCTGTCGCCGATCATCTCCCCGCTGGTGAGTGGGACGTCGGGTGGTGGGGGCGGTGCGGCCACCTCACCCGCCACACCGACCGGTCCCGGACTTCACCTCCAGCAGTACGTGGTGGTCGCGACGAACAACACGAACGTGCTGCTGCAGAAGCAACCGCTGGCGGCCAAGTCGACGTCGACCTCGACGACCCAACACCTCCAGCAGCAGCAGCAGCAGCAGCAAGCGTCGTCACACGCCACGACCACGACGGCGGCATCGAACGTGTCGTCGGTGGCGGTGACGGGTAGCAACTGTCACAAGCAGCAGCAGCAGCAGCAAGCGTCGTCACACGCCACGACCACGACGGCGGCATCGAACGTGTCGTCGGTGGCGGTGACGGGTAGCAACTGTCACAATGCCGGCACCATCACCGATCACCACCACCACCATCAACAGCAGCAGCAGCAGCAGCGACTGACACTGGTGTCGTGTAACACGAGCAGCAATAGCAGCAGTAATGGCGGCGGTGGCGGCACACCGACGCCGCTCGATCTCGGCGGTAACACCACCATCTCCTGCATCTCCTCCTCCCCCGTGTCGACCGCGGCGACCCCGAACAGCTCGATCCTGCAGCTACCGGGCGGTGCGGTGGTCACCACCACCACCAAGTCAATTGCGCAGAAGCAAACGTTCACCACCGCGACCGGTGGCGGCGGCCAGCAGCAAAACGACACCCTCACCACCACCACCACCAACAATAATGGCGGCCCGACGGCGTCCTTCGGCGGCAGCAAGTTCCTCGGCGCAGCCGGTTCGCTCTCGTCTTCGTCGTCGGCGGCGGCGGCGGCGGCGGCGGCGGCGGCGGCGGCAGCCGCATCCTCCTCCTCGCTACCGTCCACACCGACGGTCCTGACGCCGACGACGGCCGCACCGGCACCGATCCTGCCGCCGCACCAGCCGCCGCCCCCACCACCGCTCATGCTCACCAAGTACGTCCAGACGGAGCTGACGCAGACGGACATCACCGAGCGGGACCACGACTTCGAGAGCAGCCGGACGCGCGTCGACGAGCTGTCCCGCCTGTCCGACGAGCAGAAGTGCCAGCTGACCGTGCACCAGAAGGCGATCGAGCAGCACAAGAGCCAGATCAACAAGTGCGTCGAGGTGGTGAAGAAGCTGCTGAAGCAGAAGAGCAACATCGAGAAGAAGGAGGCGCGCCAGAAGTGCATGCAGAACCGGCTCCGGCTCGGCCAGTTCGTCACGCAGCGGGTCGGCGCCACGTTCCAGGAGAACTGGACCGACGGCTACGCGTTCCAGGAGCTGGCGAAGTAAGTCGATTGCTCGCGGTTTTGTTTTTTTTTCCGCCGGTGTGCGCATATTTCATTCTAATCACATTTCGCTCTTTTCCTCTCTTTTTCGCTCGCTCGCACCACGACAGACGCCAGGAGGAGATCACTGCCGAGCGGGAGGAGATCGACCGCCAGAAGAAGCTGCTGATGAAGAAGCGACCGACGAACAGTGAGGGCGGCCGGAAGCGTAACAACTCGTCGGCGACGGCGGGCGGGGGCAGTGGCGGTAGTGGTGTTGGTGGCAGCGGTGGTGTTGGAGTTGGCGGTGGTTCGGGCAGTGGCGGCACGGGTGGTTCCGGGGGGAGTGGGGCCGGCTCCGGCAGTGATCGCAGTGGTGGCAGTGGCGGAGGCGGCGGAGGTGGCCCCGGCGGCGGTGGCGGTTCGGTTGGGGGCGGAGGTGTTGGATCGGGTGGAGGTGGCGGCGGTGGCGGCGGTGGCAATGCGATGGGCGGTGGCGGCGGCGGCGGAGGTGTCGGTGGCGTTGGTGGTAACGTTGGCGGGGTGGGCGGCGGTGGCAGCGGTTCGACGGGCGGCGGGCTACACAACGGGAACGACAGCACGTTCCTGAAGCCGGACCCGGTCGTCGGCAGCAACGCGACGTTCACGCTGCAGGAGTACTACGAGTGCGACGAGATACTGAAGCTGCGCCAGAGTGCGCTCAAGAAGGAGGACGCCGATCTGCAGCTCGAGATGGAGAAGCTGGAGCGGGAGCGCAATCTGCACATCCGCGAGCTGAAGCGGATACACAACGAGGATCAGGTAGGCTGCTTCGTGAGCTTTCGGTTTGAATGACGTATGGTGTCGCTAACGCTTTGGCTTCCGTCCGGTAGTCGCGCTTCAACAACCATCCGGTGTTGAACGATCGGTACCTGCTGCTGATGCTGCTCGGCAAGGGTGGCTTCTCCGAGGTGCACAAGGCGTTCGATCTGAAGGAGCAGCGGTACGTCGCGTGCAAGGTGCACCAGCTGAACAAAGACTGGAAGGAGGACAAGAAGGCGAACTACATCAAGTGAGTGGTTTTTCTCTCCGCTATCGACGAGCCGGCGGCAAACTTTCTTACCCTTTGGCTAACCACAAACGCACACCTAACACACTCGCAGGCACGCGTTGCGGGAGTACAACATCCACAAGGCGCTCGACCACCCGCGGGTGGTGAAGCTGTACGATGTGTTCGAGATCGACGCCAACTCGTTCTGCACCGTGCTGGAGTACTGCGACGGGCACGATCTGGACTTCTACCTGAAGCAGCACAAAACGATCCCGGAGAAGGAGGCCCGCTCGATCATCATGCAGGTCCGTTGCGGGTTGGCGAGGGGCCGGAGCGACGCGCTAACCTCTCTGCTCTGCCTCTTCCAGGTTGTGTCGGCGCTCAAGTATCTGAACGAGATCAAGCCCCCGATCATCCACTACGATCTGAAGCCGGGCAACATCCTGCTGACCGAGGGCAACGTGTGCGGTGAGATCAAGATCACCGACTTCGGTCTGTCGAAGGTGATGGACGAAGAGAACTATAATCCCGACCACGGTATGGACCTGACGTCACAAGGTGCTGGAACTTATTGGTGAGCAAATCGAGGTGGAGAAGCTGGCGTGACTGCGGCACGGCCGGTCACACTCTCCTATTCCGCGCGTTTGTGTGTTCGTCTGTGGGGGTATCCCGGTGTGTGTGTGTGTGTGTGAGTGTGGGTGGGTGGATGGAAGCAAAAAAGGATTCAGAAGAGGGAGCTCTCACACACACGCACGCGCGGTACCCCGGGCGGGGACACTAAGAAAAGTAGCAAACGCGACCCTAAAACCCCCACACGTTGTTTCTTTTCCCCCGCGCAGGTATCTGCCACCGGAGTGCTTCGTCGTCGGCAAGAATCCACCGAAAATCTCATCCAAGGTGGACGTGTGGAGCGTCGGCGTCATCTTCTACCAGTGTCTGTACGGCAAGAAGCCGTTCGGGCACAACCAGTCCCAGGCGACGATCCTGGAGGAGAACACGATCCTCAAGGCGACCGAGGTGCAGTTCGCCAACAAGCCGACCGTGTCGAACGAGGCGAAGGTAAGTGGCCGGTCGTCGTGGCGCCGTGTGGAACCTGTGCACACTGTTTCATGCGGGAATGTTTTCGTTATCTTTTTTTTTGTTTGGCCTTTTGCAGAGCTTCATACGCGGTTGCCTCGCGTACCGGAAGGAGGACCGGATGGACGTGTTCGCGCTCGCCAAGCACGAGTACCTGCAGCCGCCGGTTTCGAAGCACAACCGGTCGTCGAACGCGGCGAACAGCGCGCAGAACAGTGCGGGTGGTGGGGCCGGCGGTGTCGGCGGCACGGCTGGCACCGGCGGTGGCGCGGGCACTGGTGGCGGTGGTGGTGGCGGCGGAGGCGGCGGTGGCGGTGGGTCCGGTGGATCGGGTGGGGCCGGCGGCAATCAGATCGGCCAGCAGACGACCTTCTCCACCGGCATGTTCGGCAACATGAACCAGTCCAGCTCGTCTTAGCTATTTTTCCACCACCACCACACCGTCAGTGTCACCGGTAGTAGCAGGAAGGGGGGGAGTGTTGCAGCTGGAGGAGGAGGAGGAGGAGGTGGTGGTGGAACCAACGGCACCACCACCATCAACGCCAATAACAACCACGGTACGTCGGCTCAGAGCGCCGGCAGTGGGAAAGCGGTGTCATATCTACAACCACCACCTCCACCGCCGCCACCACCACCACCGCCACCACCACCATCATCCCGTACGCTGTTGCCACCACCGCCGCCTACGATTGGGAGCATACGGCCGGTGACAGCAACAACCGGTGAAGCGACGAACGGTGGCGGTGGTGGCACCAGCAGCAGCAGTAGCAGCAGCAGCAACGGCAGCAAACACAACGTGAGCGGTTTCTTCAGCAGTGTCCAGCAGCAGCAGCAGCAGCACGCCAAGAAGGGCATCATCATTCCGACGCCGCTGGCACCGCGACGCCTGTTGGCAGCACCGCCCGGTGATGCCGAGCCATCGTTCAACCCGAAAGCACGGTGGGGCCGGAAGAGTATCATCATCAAGCAGCAGCAGCAGCAGCAGCAGCAGCAGCAGCAGCAGCAGCAGCAGCAGCAGCAACAGTTCAACAACACCTCCACCAACAATCAATCGCTTCTGTTGCGTAGGCAAACGATGACGACGACAACGACGGCTGATCATCTGTTTCAAGTGACGCCACCGGAGAACCAGCACTACCACCATCACTATCATGGTGGCGGTGGTGGGACAGTCACCAGCGTTCTGCTCCAGTGCAACAACATCAATCAACTCGGACTCGCAAATACAAACGCAAAGCAGCAGCAGCAGCAGCAACCTGCTGTCAAAAAGCAGCAACCTCAACTGCTGCTACTGCGCAATGGCGGAGGGAGCGGTGTTAGTAGCACCACCACCACCACCACCAACCATCTGCTGCTCCCGCCGCCACCCACGTCCTCGTCCTCCTCGATCGTGGCGGCAGCAACATCCGCCGCAGCAGCCGCCGCTGCCGCCCACGCGCTGGTGGCGGGCCGCACCAGACACTGGCGGCATCACGACTAGCGCCGCTTCACACCCTTCCGTCTACCCTGTCGCCTACCTACGCCAGCACCCATATACACACGGCGCCGCGTGCTTCACATTCCCAAAAAAAAAAGAAAACAAAACAAAAAACCAAAATTGCCCCGCGTCACGGAAAAGAAGCGTTTCGTGCTTGCTGTTTCCCCGTCGTCTGTCGAGGGTCGTCGGTTACTGAGTGCCAAAAAGTTATCCCTCTCCGCTCCCAAAACTCCCCCACCCCCGCCCGCTACCCCATCCTCCTCTCTACCATCACACAACCCACTCGTGCGGTTCGGTTGTAGATTTTCTTGCATTATTGTTTGTGTTTTTCCCTTTTTCTTGTTCTTTACCACCCGCCATTGTCTTTTCAAGCTGCCTTCTGCTCGACGCGAAGGCGGCGGGGGTGTTTTTTCTCATTTATTTTGCCTTAACCAGCACCATAATTGTAGCATTTTATCCAACGATTTTTTTTTTAATTTGCTTAATATGTTTAATCTTTTTCATTTAATTCCACAATATTGAAATTTTTATTTTTGTGCGTGTGAAATTAAATGTGTAGGTATAGAATGGCGATAACCTGGTATTTGATCGCACGCACACCCACACACGAAATTGAGTTTGACGCTTCCGGTCAGCTAGGCCGAAACTTGTCCTTACTTCTTTATAATGTTTTTTTTTTATATATATATATAATAACATACGTGGACACATCGCGAATGAAATGAAGAGTTTTCTGTAATATAGTTTTTAAAAGGCATTGTTTGTTTTTTTTTCTTAATTTTATTTTGTTTTCCTCGATGTGTGTATGTGTGTGCGAGCGCAGAGATGTGTGTATGTGTGTGTGTTTGTGTGGAGGGAGCGGGTATCCGAATTGTGGAGATTATTGCTTCACTCAACGTTAGAGGTTATCGAAACCGCGAAGCATGCTTTTTCACAAACCTTCCCTTTTCCTTGCTCCAAAAGCGAATTGGCTTAATCGATACGACACACATACACGCGTGTGCAACAGTTAAGTAGAGGGTTAAGCAAAAGCGAGATAAAAGGAGTTTAGGGCGTAGTTTTAAGCAATGATTAAATTCGTCGAGCAGCTGACAGCGTCGTTTTGTAAAAATACAGTAGCAACTGCACACACACACATACACACACAAACACTCTCTGACGCGAAAGGATGCGAAGGGTGACACACGCGTTCTTCGGTTTTTAGCCGCGCATTATTCACACCAATTTCTCGACTCTTGTGTTGTGCACAAGTGAACAAAGCAAAGGCAAAGCAACGTAAAGTAAAAAGAAAATAGTGCAACAGGATGTGTTTAGCGCGTAAGTGACAACAGGACCTTTTTTGCATTCTTTTCTTCTTCGTCCGCTTTCCTTCCTTCCGTCTTTCCGATACGCGTTTCGAACGTTCCGATGTACATAGCTTTACGATAGTGGTAGCATTATACAAACCTAGTGGACGATATTTGTTGTGCGTTTACACACCGTTGCGCCGCTCCCTCCCATCCCATTTTGTTTTTATACAGAGGTTATTATAGCAGCGACAGTGCACGTCAAGACGCGTCGAAAACCCGTGAACGAGCGTGATGGAAGCTATTGTTGAATCCTTCTCATCCTTCCTCTTGCGCACCGCCACTCCAACTCACCCCACAATTACCACAACACCCCCTTCGAAACGGCTTCTTGTTGCGTGTAAATAGCGCCCCAAGGGACAGCGAAAACGAAATCATTTCCTTGCTAATTTACATTCATTTCGCTACAACTTAGTTTCGGTTCTTCCTCCTTCCGATCGGGAGGAAACCTTGCACGAAACGTGGAAATGTACTTGTATCTGTATATAATTATGGGCATGTGGGCAAGTCAATTTCGCTGCACATGCTAACAAAATAGGGACACTCAATGCAAAACGTTCCAGCATACAACCGAGCAACAAGGGGCAAATCATCCTTCTCATACACACACACGCTCATGTGTTCTTTAAGTCAATGCTGGCTGAAAACACCGGTAGTCCGAAAGGTGGTGGTTCAGAAACCGAGCGGAGCACTGCCGGTAAAAAATACGATGAAAAAATAACCTAAAAATAGAGCGAGAGATGGACTCAGTCACGTGTGCGTGTGTGCGTGTGAGTGAAGGCGGGTGGAATATCTCATGAATCTGTCAAGAGCGAACAGAACGAAATGTAAGCTGCAGTCTAAGACGATTGACTATTGCGTTACTCTTTTTGATGCGTAGGTCTAGGATGCCTAAGTTAGCTCTGTGACCTTCCCTTAATTATAACGCGTAGCTGGACGTGTCCCGGTTGAGATTTGAAACCCCTGCTTGGTGGTTTGTAAAGCCTCCTGACATTCTCGTGAAATCCATAGCAAAAAGTAAAAAAAAAGTGGAGTAAGCGGTAGCCTCTAACCCGAAGATCCTCCCTCCCTCGAGACAAACGGATAGTGGTGTGAATAGGAAACGCTGTTCTAGATAGGAATGAGAGTAGACTGATACGGGCAACAGGAATAGGCAGGATAATAGAAAACCCTCACGTTTGGAGAAGCTTCTCCTGATAGTTAAGCATAAGGGCAACTCATTGCGTTCGGTGCGATGAATGGGAATGGATCGAGCGTCGAGGGCATAAACATAGAGGGAGGAGTTAGGGGAGGGAAACTTACATCCACACCGAAACAAGCGAGATAAGGCCAACGAGAGAAATTATAAAAATAATGATATATATATACAATATTAATGTAGAGCATTCAATTACGTTTCGCGAATCGGCGAACCGTGTCGGAGCAGTAAGTTTGCAAGGAGAAGTGCGAAGGGCGTTCTTCTCCATTCGGTTGTCTCCTTTCTCCCATCCCCCTTTTGATCGGGGGATTTCTTTCACGCGCGGCTAGGCAGTTTATAATAAGCATATAAAAATCGCTCGTGGATGGTGCGTAGAAGGGGGTGAGGCTGAGCATATTGGAAAGAATAATATGTGCGTGTGTGTGGGTGTGTGGGGGGGGGGGGGAATAGAAGAGAAGGAAGACGTGAAATGGAAAACACACACAGCCACGAACACTCATCATTACACTAGCTATCGGAGGGATTAAGGAATAAAAAGAAATGAAAAAATAGCCACAACGCGGGATGGGATCAGCAAGGCGGTGAAAGTGGAATAGAACAGAAAAGAAAACATTTAATAAATTTAAAGTAATAAACATTAATACACGAGAGTAACAAAAAAAAGGAATGCGAAGCAAGAAAAACACTTATTTGAATAATGATGCAAGAGGCAAAAAACGGGGAAAGTAAACAAAGAAAACCAACCACATAAGGTGTGAAAATAAATAAAAAAAGAAACACAAAACACCCCCCCCCCCAACACACAGACACATACAGATAAATAATTATAATAAATTATTTAAGATATGGAACTCTTCTATATGTAATAATTATTATTAAAAAATTGAAATAAAAAATAAATATTAAAAAATAAATAAACAATACACAGCGCACCGACGGCTGTCTGCCCGAACTGCGGTACTCACTTGAAAGATGGAATATTGTTTGATCGTATATATGTATAAGAATATATCCCAAGAATTGAATTGTTATTGTTTTTCATTTAAATGGTTTTTTCCTCATGGTGCTTTTGGAAAACTATATTTTTCACATTTGTGTTGAGTTCAGTTCAGTTATGGAGCGACAGTGGACGTGAAAAACGAGGTTTTATTACTCGGGTACTTTCTTTATATTTCTCCTTGTAAACAACATTTTACCTCAATCGGATGTGGTTTGTAAATAAATCGGAAAAGTCTGGTCGTTCTACCAAAGTAAAGTACAAATAGAAGATTTTCCTATAAAAATAACCAATGTTGGAAAAATATAAAGAAAATTATTAATTACGATTAGTATCGAAACAGTTGCATATGTGTCAAATGCTTGCTCGCGGCTCGTTTAGTGTAGTGTTTGCTGAAAGCTTGCCACGCACGAACTCAACTCTGTTTGACTTCGGGTGCTTTCGGTTACGTTTCGCATCGGGTTCGTCGCCTCCCTCCCAGACGGCTTTGGTGAAAGAAAACAATACCGCCATCGTTGCATTTCAAGCAAGCGGGAGGAAATTGGGCACGAAGCAACACCTCGTCGGAACAGGGCGCGTAATTGCAATGTAAAGTTTATTGAAATTGAGTTGAGCGAGAAAGCGATAGAAAATGTTTTTACTGCATTATTGAAACCAATACTATATAAATAATATATAATATATTGTTTTTTTTCCTTTAAATAAATAATATCAAATTTTCTATTTTAAATAAATAATATCCCCGATTTTGTCGACCACGCAGCCGAGCTTGGTGTTATAAAATTGAAAACAAAAAAGGAAACAGAAAAATTGCAATAAAAATCACAGTCCACCCGGGTGTCCGTTCACCCATCTTGTGTCAGCTGTCAGTTAACCGATCCGGGAAGATATCTGAGCGACTGGGAGTGAGAGGGAGACAAAGTGAGGATACCGAGGGCAGGAAAAGAGAATCGCATGCGTCGTTGCCGTCGTCGTCGCTGTTCGTTGCCGCACGTATACGAAGCCGGTCACGACGACAGGCTTTTGCAGCTCGTTCT
Organism: Anopheles farauti; assembly: GCA_000473445.2. Classification (NCBI taxonomy): domain Eukaryota; kingdom Metazoa; phylum Arthropoda; class Insecta; order Diptera; family Culicidae; genus Anopheles; species Anopheles farauti. Next base: position 1,200,323 of record KI915047.1, on the reverse strand, counting down.
AGGCGAAAAGCTCGACGACCTGTGCGAATAGTTTTGTGGGTGTGCGTGCGTGTGTGCGTGCTGTGTTAGCCACTTCTGGCTGGCTGTGTTAGCGGTTGTGTGGGACAGATAAAGGCCGAGGAAGCGCCCAGTGATAAGCGAGGCGGCTGCTTCCGCACGTGAACCGAGCCCGATAGCGGCAGCATCCAGTTGAAGCAAAATGGCCGGCATTGGTGCGGTGTTGGTGCTGGCGGTGCTGGTGGCGACGGTCAGCGGCCATTCCGACACGACCAGCGTCCACCTCACGAAGGACAACTTCCAGACGGAGCTCGACGGCAACAACTACTTCGTGATGTTCTACGCACCCTGGTACGTGGAGGGCCTGGCTGGGGTTTATTTATAACCGCGCGAGGCGACCCGCTCACGCTTTCTCTTTCTCGCTCGTTCCCCCCTTCTGTCGCAGGTGTGATTACTGCAAGAAGCTCGCCCCGACGTGGGCTACGCTGGCGGAGGTGCGAAACGGGGCGCCGGACGGTTTGGTGTCGATCGGGCGCGTCGACTGCACGACCGATGGCGATCTCTGCACGCAGCACGACGTCACCGGCTACCCGATGCTGAAGCTGTTCCGCAAGGGTTCGGCGTCCGGCGTGAAATATCGCGGGCGGCGCGATCTCGCCGAGTTCAATGCGTTCCTGGACGAGCAGCTGGCCGGCGGTGGGTCGGCGGAGGTGGACGAGACGGAGCGGGAGCAGGATGCCGACGGCATCCCGACGCCACCGACCCCCGCCACCCCGCTCACCGAGCTAACGGAGGACACGTTCGCGAAGCACGTCTCGGCCGGCAAGCACTTCGTCAAGTTCTACGCACCGTGGTGCGGTCACTGCACGAAGCTGGCCCCGACCTGGGAGGAGCTGGCCCGCAGCCTCGAGCACGAGCGGGACATCCGCGTGTCCAAAATCGACTGCACGCAGTACCGCCCGATCTGCACCGACTTCGAGGTGAAGGGCTACCCGACGCTGCTCTGGATCGAGGACGGCAAGAAGATCGAAAAGTACACCGGGCCGCGCACGCACGCCGACCTCAAGCAGTACGTCGCCAAAATGGCCGGCGGACTGCAGCAGCAGCAGCAGGAGGGGGAGGGAGCGGCACCGGACAGCGCGAAACCGGCGGGCGCAACGCTCGAGGGAGGCGCCGACCGGGACGACAACCGGTCGGTGGTGGTGCAGCTGACCGACAGCGACTTTGCCGGCACGATCGCGCACGGCGTGACGGTGGTGAAGTTCTACGCGCCCTGGTGCGGCCACTGCATGCGGCTCGCCCCGACCTGGGAGCAGCTGGCGGAGAAGGTCGCCGGCAGGGGGGACGTGACGGTCGCGAAGGTGGACTGCACGGTCGACACGAACAAGGAGCTGTGCGGCGAGCAGGAGGTGAACGGCTACCCGACCGTCTTCCTCTACCGCGACGGCGAGAAGGTGACGGAGTACTACGGCCACCGGTCGCTCGACGATCTGCACGCGTTCGTGATGCAGCACGTGGACGGTGCTGCCGCCGGGCACGATGAGCTGTAAAGAAGCCCCCCGGCCGAGAGGGCCCACCACGTGCATTTACCTTACTACGCTCGCAGGCGTTTCTTTCGGACTCGATTCGGTGTTGTTGGTTCGTGCTGAAAGTGAATAAAGAACGTGAATCCTTATGTTACGAAAACAGTATCTAACGCCTGTTTCTACAGAAGAATCAAAGCCAGTGTTTACGTCAAAACCATCAAATTTATTGCACATTATACATTAGTTAAATTTAGCACATTTTCATGGCTTTCTTTCGTGGGTCGTCTTGAAAAGACCGAATTTCCGGTCGAAAACGCGCTATCTAGCCTAGACACATGGGCTGCAAACCCTGAGCCAGCGCCATCTACATGTCAGTGTGCGGAGCGATAGTTCGAGCGTTTCTCACGCTATTCAACCGCAACGTCCTTGGACGATTGGAGCTCCGCAGCAATCGCCAAAGCGTACGTACGCCGGGAGTGTCTCCAAATCGCGCACCAATCGGCCTCGCCGGGCACGGTGACAAAGTGTACCAAGGTGAACGGGCGCGATTAGCTCGGCATCTCGACTGACACGCTCCCGGTCGGCCGGAAAGACCACCATTGGGCGAAGAACATCCCGCACCGTGTGTGCCTCGATCGACACAACAATTGTGCCGAGCTGACGGTTTGCGGTTGGCCGATCGCGGCTCGGAAATGTGCACACATAATTGGCCGGCCTGGTTGCCTCGTATGCATACAAATCACTGCTCGATCGAGCGCCACGACCTGAGCGAATCGAATCGTCGCCAATTGTGTCCAGCTTCGCCGGCGCAGCACGCGCGAGACGTTGCGGTTGGGGATTTTATTATTATTTTTTTAAAGAGAGGAGCGAAGGGAAGGGTAGGCGCAGGGATCGAACTGCTAGACGGCTAGACACACGCACGTGCGCGCCATATTGGAATGAAAAAAAAAAAAAAAACGATGGTGACAGTGTCGCTTGCACCGATCGAATGTAAATAATATCCTCCAATTATCGCAATTAAACTAATTCGACTCCAAATAGGCGCGCGATTCGCCGACCGGTGCACTCGCCCGTTTCCGACAGATTTCGCCCTCCCGTCGCGTGCAAAAGCCCTTGGCTGGGTGCCGCCGGCTAATTGCCCCCCCCCCCCTACCTCCCTTTTCCTCTTTCCCACCCTCCCCGCTGGGTGAAGTCAATTTCGATTGCAGCGCTACAATTGACCGCCATCATCAGTCGGTGAGGTTGTCACGAGCGTGCGGAGTACGACTTCGACAGGTTCACCCGTACTTGGTACGTTCGTTTGGGTGAAACTTTGTCCGTTTGTAAGCTTTTCGGGCGTGAGATGAGTGGAGAAGTTAGGGTTGAAGATCTTGGAAAGAATCCAAGGACATTAGCTGATAAAAAAACACCCAAATTAGAGTGGTTTTATCTTATCATAAATTCATCAACTCGTTACAATAATTGAATTTTCACAAAAAAAAACTGAGTTGAAGCTGATGTCTATTCGAGAAAATCGCGCCAAAACTGAGCGAGCTTCCCGATTCTAAAGCAAAATGCAAATCAAAGATGGTGCCGTGCGGAATTGGAAAAGCGAGCTCGCGTTCGGCGCTTTCCCCCAACCTATCGGGTTCACCTTTTTTTTCGCGCATTTTTCCTTCGTCAAAACTGTCCGCCCCAGCAAAGCGACACGCGATACGTACTTCCCGTTGGGTAAACAAATTGAATCAGCTCACTTTACCACTTTAGCAACACTCCGGGCGGGCCGGGCAGGTTCGGCGGAGAAGAGAAAAAATAAAATAAAAAAATCACATGCAACTCACATGTTGCGAAAATGGTTCGGTTAAATGAATTTGCGTGCGAAAAGCGTGCGCCCCGACCGGGACTCGAACGGTCGTCTAATAAATGTCGCTGTAAACTTATTAGCTACTTTGCGGGAGGGACGGTCGAGGCTTGTGGCCGCCAAGAACGTCACGGGAGGAAACGGTCGCACCGGTTATGGATACCGGTGGATGCTTTTAGTCAATTAGTCACACGGTGCTGAGTGCGCCCGAAGACAAGAGGAGCATCCGCACCGTGCGTGCGTGTGTGTGTGTGTGTGCGTGTATGTGGTGACATTTTTCGAAAGTTGATTCAATTCTCCGGAGCTGCCGGGTTTGGTTCGCTCGCTTCGCTTTTGCATACACGAGCTAGCAGTTGAAAGAGGCAAGGATCGTGGAGAGAGGAAGAAAAAAAGGACGCTTGCAACACGTGTGCTGGTGAAGAGTTTCTCCCGCCGGTTCGATTCTGCTCGTTGGAACGAAGTTTTGTGCGATACTTTTTTTTTTTTATTTTTACTTCTCCCGGCTCCATACGGGCCACTTTGCGTGCAGCCACCGAAGTCGTTAAATTGATTAGCTATTTCATTGCATTTCCCGCGCCGTACGTTTCGAGTGGCTTCGTTTCCCCTTTTTTTTTTGTTTTGTTTTAGGATAGAGCCGAAAACGTCACAAAGGCAAAACAGGAGTACCAAAAGAAACAAAAAATGGACAAGCAACACTAAAGCGAATCAATCAATCTCGAATCGCGACGAAAGTGACGTGCCTTGTAATGGTGTCAAACGGCGTCAAAAGGAATACAATCGAGCATTAGGACCAAGAGGTATCTCACGCATTCTGTTCCGAAAAGAACTAGCTCCGTTCCGTACTCCGTTCCGGGAACTCTAAAATTTGTGCTCCATTGGAATATTCTTCGGGTGAGGAATCGAACATGGGAGGTTATTTTAAAGCTCTCGGTTTTATTAACTTTAACAACCTGCGCTGCGGAATGCAACATTTTTCGGTCAATTGACTTCCCGCTGAGCCCGGCGCGTGCCACCAACAGCATCCAACATGGCGGACGCTGGTTCTGGAGCAGCCCGAGGAGCTAACTAGGCCAGCCGGACTCGCCTCGCAATGCGTGCTCTCGCTCGCACTCCGATTTTAATGGGTGGGTGGTGGTTTCCGGGCGTTTTATCCTTCTCGGGCGCTCCGCCGGTTGCAACAAAAAAAAAAAAGAAAAGAAAAACCATTTCCGGGTGCGATGCGGCCGCCTCCCACGCGGCGTTTGATGTCGCACGAAGCTCGAGAGGCAGCAGATGGGGGAAAAAATAAGAAGGAGAAAAAAAAGGGCAAAAAAAACAGACACGCAACCGATGAATCGTTGTCATTTTGCGAGGTGGGCAGCACCGGTATCCATTTTCAAACATTTCTCCCGAGGCGCCCGGGAGATGTAAGAATAAGATGCCGGGGCGGCATCAAACCGACGCGTTCGTCACTCGCACCGTGCGCTGGATGGATGGAGCGCAGCGAGATGAGTGTAATAAAAGCGGCCGGTGGTGCAGGATGATGCAAGCCCTAGATTCTTGCCGGGGGAGTTTTGGTTTTTATTTATGCCCTTTTTCTTCTTGCTCCTGCCGTTGCGAACGCTCGCTACATTATGCTGCCGTTATGAAAAGAGCCAAATGGAGAGCGATTTTCCGTTGGCCTCTGCATAACCTGCTTCGGTGGGTGTGGGGTTTAAAAAAAAAAGGAAAAAAAACATACCCTGCACCGGGTGGTAAACAAAACACGGGCACGAAACAAAGCATACCGAGCTCCAAGGGCGCAAAGGACACGCGACGGAGAAGGCGCCGCTGCACCGCCGGGAATCCATTAACCAGATGAATAGCCTCCGCGTGCGGCAATGGCCGGAGCACTTTACCTGGCTGTGCGATAACCGCTTGCAACCCCCTACCATCCACATCCCCCACGCATCCTGTCACCACACCAACGACGGCATCAGCCTCATCATCAGCGCGTCCTTCTGCCGGGACCTTCCTTAGCCTGCAACAAACAAACAAATTCACCGAAAGACACGAAGGAGAGGGAGGAGGATGGGGAAGGGGAATGGGGGTAAGAGAGATTCGTAATCCTTTTCCCGGTGCATGCAAACAACACCGTAAGGATGAGCTACCCCCATTGCAAAATGGCGCTGATGCAGGGGCTTGAAGGAAATTATTTCCGATGCATCCTGCAGCTGCCCAAGTAAACATCGACAGCAACAGCAACCGCACACACGTGTGACTGCTGCAGCAGCCGACGATGGCCTCGATTAGAACACTACCATCCCGTCTCACCCCTTCCCGCCACCCCTATTTACGAGTGGCGCACGATTAACCGCTCTGGAGGTATTTAAAAATTTAAAATACCATTCTGCCGGTTGCCGTGAGGGCTTACGGTGCGGTTTCGGTTTCTCATCTGCTTTTTAAGGGTTGCCTCTTTTTTTTCGCCCATTTTCTGCGCGCACAAATCTGACCGTGCGGGCACCAATTGAGTGAAGGGGCGCTGCGGTGCGTTTCATTTTCGGAACGCTAATCCTTTCACTTAAAGCTGCGATTCAATTTCTTATACTATTTTTTTTATTTTTTAATCTTTTTCCCGGGCCGATTCGACCGATCCGGTCGTTTCTTCTATTCGCTTCGTATTAGTTTTAGGACAGGAAAACTTTGCATGCCTCGAAATTCCTCGCTCGACGCTCCGGCATGGGGTGAAAAGGTGAAAGTGCATCGGCGGAGCCCACTTAAAACACGAAATTAGCCCCAGCGATAGTGAGCTCTCCCTCCCCACCGCTCACTCACACTGGTTTAAAGGACGGAGGGGACGATTGGCTTAAAGCTCACGCTTTGCTAAAAACCCCGCGCCTCGCTGCGGGCAAATTATAGGAAGCGAATGCAAATCGGTCCAGCATTTTGAAGCAGCAATCTCGTCCCGGGTTTTGGTGGGTGGATTCGGAAACGAGCGGGGAAGGGGATGGACACGGTCACACGCCTGGGAGTCAGAGCTGCACGGGCCCGATGAGTGGCTCGGGTAAGACTCGGAGCTGCCGAACGATAGCTCCGAACCCGATCGAACGTTAGCACAGTGGGACGCTGACGTCGGGCCGGGGGGACATGTATCGGGTCCTTTGGGGACGAATAACATATGCGTGCAGATTGATCGAAGAAGGCGGAGATCAATGTCACTTGAATCAAGCAAAAATACTCCTTAATTAACTGAAAAATAATATGCAAAAAAGCTGCCTGCTAGTCACATTCCAGCGCATTTGCCCAGTGTGCGTCCCACGCCGATCCTAGACCGGATCGGTACGCTCGGGCGCGGGCGGTAGCTAAGCACTCACGCCTAGCCAAGGTTGGATGCGCGCTAGGAGCCAGATTCGTGTGCCGGGCGGGATACTAGCAAGCCGTACAGTGGGCACTCGCGGCGACACACGGCGACCGGGCATGAGTGGGCATGAGCATTCTGGTGAAGTATGAGTCTAATTAATTGTATTTCCAAGCTATTTGCGCCAAATATATCGCGTGCTCCATAATTCGTTGCCGATTCGAAACGGTGTCGTTGACGTCCCCCCTTCTCCTTCCACCTGGGACGAGTTTTCCCAGGAAAGCAGCGGTCCTGTAGAATAATGGCTGGGAAGGCATTTCAGCACGTCTGTTATTTCAGCAGGTCTCGAACTGTTTTCCCATGGCACGTTCCGGGTGCTTATACTTAAACGGAAAAATTCTTCTCTTAAAGCACTGCTTAGAATGTTCAAAACCACGGCGGTTCATGAAAAAGTATTTTATCAGTCATAAAGTTGCCATACATAAAATGGAAAAAAAATAACGAACGCATTGGACCAGATTTTGTGTGTGTCCATTTGTCTGATTTCGATAGCTTTTATCACTCGGCGAAAGAAAAATAACTCCCGCACTGGGGTTGGAAGCAGTGCCTGGCAGGACAGTGACGTAGCAGATCAGGGATTTCGGCTTTTATTTCTGAATAATCGTATGCGAACACTACAAAACCGAACCTGATGGAGCAATTTCGGATTGTTTCGTGAAAAATATTGAAAAAACATATAAACAAATTTATATCCATCCTCGAGTTCATGTTAATGTGTCACTTTCCACTTTATTTTAAAGCTAAATGAAGTATACTAAAAAATTCCATAGAATAAATCCCCAGAAATCACCCAAATGGGAACCCACCGAAACGGAACGTTTCTTTTTGTAGCCGCGTGATTTTTGGCATCCAGCGAATCGTCACCGCTGCCTGTGAGCGGCTGCAGCCGTGTGCTGGCAGCAAGCACCTCCAGCACGCAAACCAGCGGATGAAACACACAGTCTCTACCCGTGTGTGCCATAGCGAGGTGACGCTGACTAAGCGACGGTTCAGTGCGTCGGTGTTTTTCCGGTGTTGTTGCAGTTTTCGTCGCCGACGTGTTCGCGCGTACTGTTTTGCGCTGAACGCTGCTCCTTGCGAGCGGAGCAGGTCAGAGTGCCGAAGTGTTGGTGGGTGTGAGACGCGTGCGGCTTGGAGGGAAGAAAAAAGTTACTTTGAAGAAGTGCAAAATCTCACATGATCCACGGCATCGGTTGGGGATCGCCCGCGTTTGAAGGATCGCGCCAAAATTCAAACATTCGTGTGGCTCGTTGCGGTCGTTTAAACTCCGGTGCATCTGTGCTGCTCGAAACGTGAAAAGAAAGAAACAGTGTGTGTTTTGTGAGTTTCGGTGCATATTGTTAGAATTTTTGCTCTGCAGCTTGCCACAAAAACGAAACAGGAAAAAACGTGTCGGGAACGTGTTGGAAGCGCCGAAAGGGTGCGGGGGGGGGGGGGGGAAACCCCGGCACCGCAAAAGGAACTCACCTCCTCCGACACAAAATGCCGGGGCGATGGGAATAAAAATCGCCTAAAATGGCAGTCTAATGTGAGCGGTGGTTCGGCGGTTCGGTAGAGAATAGATGTAAAAACGATAAAGAAAATCAAACGCACACTGCAATCAAGCCAGTTTGCTATAACACATGCTAGACCGTGTGTACTACCACGCGCGCACCGTGGCTCAAGTAGTCCCCGAGTCAACCGAACCGAACCCGCAGTAGGCAAATCGAAGATCACGAAAAAAAGTTTCGACGGCAAGAATCGGGCCTTCAGTGGGGAAAAAGGCACCGGGGGGAACTCTTCTTGCTCGCTCCTCATACGCTGCTCCGTGAGCGTGTCTGAGCGCTAACACGATCGGCCGATCAGCACGGCGATAATGCTGGTGGGTTTTTTTTTCGGTGCTCGTGCTATTATCGGAGCCTGTGCAGGTGAAAGTGTGTGCCTGATCGACCGATCGCTTTCGCTAGCTAGGGCGGCTCTCGGTTAGGTGTCGGTGTGTGCGTCTAGCACGCAGGCTGGCGCAGATCTGGCTTCTATTTGCGAAACTGTTTCACCGATCGGGAAGCGACGAAAGATGTGGTGAAGGTTTCGCATCGCTTTTTTCGTTTACTTTTTTTTTGTTCCCTGTAACCCCGTCGGAGCTGTCGTTCGTGGAAGTGATTTTTTTTTTCTAGCCCCGTAAACGTGGGCATTTTGTCAAGCGGGGGAAATATTTGGGAGCAAACTTTTAAGGGCTGCTGCATTCCTTGGTCAGATTTTTCCACCGGCTGACGTCAAACACCAGGCGTCTCCAGGGACGTTGAGCACGAGGGAAAAAGGGTTTTTCGGACCTTTTCGGTTCGACTTTTTTTCATTTCATTCTTCGTCGGCTTTACTCACCAACGTCTCCCCCAAGCCAATCGCAATGTCTGTGTGATCAACACGTGTCAATTTTCGCGTCCTCGCTCTCGCCCCTCCCCGCAAAAACAGGCGTCCCTACGATCACGATCAAACCAATCAAACGAATTGCCGTCGTCCTGCTCGGCGCTCGAACGCTAGAAAACAAGAAACACGGCACAATCAAACCGGCGGTGGCTTTGTTTCTATGCATTTTTGGCTGAATCTCAACGACAAAAATAAAAAACGTGTCCGTTAAAGCGTGGAAAACCCTACAATCAACCGTTAGCTGGAGCGGAAGATTGAAAAGCCATCAGCAAGGTAGGTCCTTTAATACCCTTATCTTGTTTGTATTTAAGTAATACGGCACAAAACGCACCTTCAACCCGCAAGTGTTTCCGTTGTCGGTTATCGTTTACACAGCGGGTTATCGTTTTTTTGTATTTTAAGAATAAAAATTTCGATTTTTTTTTCGCTAGGATTGATTACTGTCCTGAGCTAGGTAATTCAATACGGATAACTAAGCTTTTGACCGGGGGTAATAAATGTGTTTGCTGGGACCGTTTTTTTTTACTCTTAAAATAGTCTTATCTTTCCTCATAAACGCGAAATTTGTCGAGCAAAATATATTAACCAGAATTATTTTCATCTACTCTTTTGCTTGAAATGGACATAGCGGTGTGGGTTTGTGTGTATTTCGAAAGTAAACCTACATTCTAAAACAGCCTTTGAAGTTTGATGCCAAATAACATGAAAATAGGATCCAGGAAGGACTAAAAGAGATTGACTGGAAGGTAACATTTGGTTTACAAGAGCGTTAACTTGTAAAAACAAGCGCCTTCAGGTATGGAAAATCGATTCGAAAAGAGTGTTTGTGCACTTTTGCTAGTACGTTCTGGTTAATATTTATCATTTACTCGCATTCGTGTTTATCACAAATTCGGACTTCTCTATACCAATTTCGGTGCGATTTTTTTTTAAATTGCATTAAATTACCCATATCTAGCCTTATTAAGTTGTGAAGCAATCTATATACAAGCAGATAGCATACTTGTAGGCAACTAGAGCAAACCGACGCTCCTCGACCCCCAAAAGTATGCAATGTGCACAGCACAAGCACTTCACTTGCCCGTCGTTCGCTGTGGGCGAGGTTCATTTGCAACGTTTCAGCTTTCATTCCTGCCAAAACGCTGCGAGCAAATGTGAACCGAACTAAAAATGGATTTATTCTTATTGTTGTGTATGTGTGGGTGCATACATGCACGAGAGCCCTCCGGGACACAATATGCACACAATGAGGCGGCCCGCGCGCGCTCTTTCATCCATCATCCATCAAAGCGCTTCGCTGTCGCTCGTGGCCGGGGGTGGTTTTTTTTGGTTTTTTATACTTTTCCCACCGCCCGTGAGATCCGAAACTTTTCCGCGGATGGGCCGGCGGCAGGATAAAAAAACTTCTTCTTCTCGGCGAATTTTCGCGGGCCCGAGGCGAGGCGGCGAGCGGTGCGAGAGCGTGACATGCTTTCTGAGGGCGTGCAGCCCGAGAAGAAAAGAAAAAGTGATAGCTTGTAATAATGAATATATAATCCGGCAATTTTACTAATAGAAAGGAGCGCGACTGGCTAGCGAAATATTGTAGGCGGGTCGCCAAAGACGCCGAACATCGAGCGCAGTTTTGGGTTATTGGTCCGTTGCGACGAACGGAAAATGTCACGACGTAAAGAACAATTTGTGGCACGTTTTGCTTAGTTCATCGGTCACTGTGTTTATGAGGTCGTCCTTGTATCCTTTTTTTTCGTGCACTCTGCGTGTGCGTCACACAAATGTTTGGCGCTCGAAAGGAACACCACTGGTGAAAAAAATAATATTGGCAACCATTTGTAGGGAATGCGATCTCGACACGTGTATCTGTGAGTGTGCAATTCGCAAGCGGTGGTCCGAAGTCTACCCGAAGGGTGAAAAAATTGCATTCCGGTGAAAAATTTTCCGTTCGATTTTCCCACCGCACCTGGCCCACGCAAGAACGCAACAATAATAAAAAAAAAACAAAAAAAAACCCATTCGGATTTCGGTTTAAAGCGCACCGATTGCAGGGGTTTTATGTGTGTGTGTGTGGGTTGTTTCGTGGTAAGCTAACGTTCCGGACGGTTGGTGCAAATGGTTGGGACCATTCATGCTAAATATTCCGCACATATTCACATAATTGGTGGGCGCTGTGTGTGTGGGTTTTTCGCTGTTGTTGTGGTGACAGGGAGAGGGCAGGAGAGCAGAGACCAAACATTGTTCGGTGGTGCGTTTTGCGTTCGATTTGTGCCGTTTTCCAAGGCTCGATAGCCCACGCCCGCAATGAACGGTTTGTGGCCGCCAAAACGCCCGTATGTATGCAAACGAATGCAGGAGAAATTGCTGGCAAAATGTGGTACGATCGAGCGTTGTGCGATTAGACAGCTAGCGAGCGCATCCGGACTCGCACTGGGGAGAAAAAATATAATCCCATATTTATGTTCCATCTGTGTTAGTCTATGTTAGAAATCGTTGTTCGTTTCTGTTGATTTTTTACGCACATCTTCAATCAATCTAGCGTACTAAATACGACTTAAACTTCGAAAATCCTCAAAAGTAATAACACTCGCTGTCAAACGGTTTGCGAACCGCTTATTTACCCCATCTGCTGGCTCGTCGCAACGACGAGCAAAGCGTTCCAGCGAATCCAGGCTCTCGTTCGCGGCTCAATATTCGCGACGGAACGAGATCGCAACCTCGGCACGGATGATGATTTAGATGGTGGAAACCTGGCCTGGCTGCGACAGTAGCGATTGTGACCTAAACAGTGTGTGTGTGTGTGTGTGTGTGTGTGTGTGTGTGTGTGTGCTGGTTAAAGATACGGCCCCGGGCCCGAGATGGTTCGTTCTAGAGTTCCAGGCGATTATTTTTTCTCTCCCTCTCTTTTTTTATGGGCCGTCGTAAAGTTGTTTCGCAAAATGACCAATATTTGTGCCACGTGTGAAAAAGCGATAAACATAAATTTATGCACTTGCGCGTCTCGCTTTGCGGCCGTTCCGGTTTCCCGACCTCCCACTGGCCCCTTTCCCCTCCCCTGCTCCCCCTTCCCTCGCCTCCGGGGGATCGATGTGTCTCCGGGCCCTCCACCTGCGGCTCGAGGGCTGTTCGTTTGCGAGCGTTTTTATTATCGTAAAACGCGTACCGATGGGTGTCTTTTCGGTTGCCTCTGTCTCCGGTGCGACTTTTTTTTTCCGGATCGCAGATTGTCTTGCGTTTTCTTCGCCGGGGTAAAGGCAAAAACTTTATCTATTTCGATAACGCCCGGAAATGTATCGTAATCACTAAAATCGGGCCGCTATTGATGGGTGGGCGTACGCGCATTGCTGGGTAACGTATGTCGTTTTGTTTGTGTTTTTGCTCCTTTTTTCCCTATACTGCTCCATTACTGAAAGATCCATTTTCTACACGGCTTCTACGCTGACGCGAACGTTCTGGAGATGGGAGATTTTTTTTCCCTATTCACAGGAACCCACTATGGTCCAAATAGATGGACAGTTTTATGTTTCGTATAAAGCTCTGACTAAAGCTAAAAGAGCTAGGCTGGGAACACATTTTGCAGCTTGCTTGAAAAGTATTTTTTAAACATTTTTTCGTTGAATTTTTTTTCGCATGAACGACGCAAAACTCTGAGAATTTTTTGAGCCTTTTCTCGCCAAAAAATCAACTTTCCTTCGTCGAATTTTGACGTTTCGATGCTACTGCTACAATCCAAATGTTGGCAGCATAAAAAAAAGGTAAAAATCGTTCCTTTTTCCCAATTTTGTATGCCCATTTGCTCCAATTGAGCCCAATTCGTTTAAATGTTTTTAGGGGAAGCGTATAAAAAAAAACCAAAGACAACAGGGAAGCAGGAACGGAACAAAACGCTCCGTTCCCAAGATCCGAGATTGAGATTGATCGCCGGCTATAGGGTGCGAATCGGGAGGGAAAAGATTTGTTTTTATGCGTATTCCGCGTGCGTTTCCTTGCGCCTCGAGAAGCTCGGGTAATGAGCAGAAATGGCCCATCCGTACCCTGGCCCTGTCAGTATCGATCACGATTAACTGGCAAACTTGTGTAGCGCACAAATTTTGTACCCACTCCCGTGTCGCCAAACATAACGGCCGAACAACGCAAAAAAAGGAGCTGGTAGATAATTTATTAAAATGCAAAACAAAAAAAAAACCAACGATAATAACCAAAGCAAACGTGCGAACCCGCCGTGCCGGGAGCGGCTAAAGTTTGGTTTCGGTGCGCGACAAAACTTTGCGATTAGGGCTCGATGGTGGATTTAAAGTGACAGAAGTGCGTTAAACAAGCGGAACCAAAAACCGACACTTGGTCGATAGAGAGAGAGAGAGAGATGAAGGGATAGAGAGTGGGTGGGGAACTAAAAAAATCATGAAGCAACAAATAAACCCCGTCCCGGGTGTCCCCCGAGTGAAGTTGAGATTTGCAAAATTCCCTGGTTTTTTTCCTCCTCGGGCCCGGGTAAACGCAACAACAGGGACGGATAATTTATTGACCTATCGGGAAGTGAGCCGGTGCTTGGGGATGGCTCACATCCGCACGCACTTCACTCCCCACGGACTCCCGGATAGGATACATATCCGGCCGGTTAGGAGCCGCCGTTTGGTGGATTGAAAAGTTGCCGAAAAAAGGGTGACGCTTTCAAATAAAGCCTTCAGAAAGCGTTGCTGTAGTGCCCGTTGCATACCTTCTGGCGTAGAAATGGAAAGGCAACCTTACTATCTGTGCCGTAAGATATTTTTGTGAACGTGGAGTAGTCCAGATAAGTTCACTCCTCCATCTTTGTCCCTCAACTCGAACACATCTCATTCTTCCACCACACTTTACGCGCGACTTATCTATCTGCTTTGTAAAAATGGCACCACTGTATGCGTGTTCAGATTTTTTTGTCGCTTGTACGTTTGCTCTGTTTCGTTCGGAAAGTAATACTTGCAAGTCAGAGGCCGCATTCCAAACACAGCACGAGCGAACTTAGGGCGCTTTAGGGCTGGTGTAAAGTACAGAAAAAAAATAAACAGGAACAGAAACAAAAAAAGGCATCCACAGACCGAACAACACGAAACAAAAAAAAAAACAAACTTTTGGCCAAGTAAGCATCGTTGCAGGAGGTAGAAAAAAAAAACAAACATAAAAAAGCGTGCATGTGTTGGTAAGTGTGCAATGGATTCTAATAAAACTGTGCGATGATTTAGCTGAATTGCGCCGCGACTGGCGATGAGCGAGCGAGAGGTGTGTTTGTTTTTTTCTTTTTTTTTGAGGGGGGAGAGGGGGGGGGGGGGTAGGTAGCTTTTAAGGAACCGTCGATCTGCTGCTTGCGGTCGAAAGGAGCACCGGAAGCGAATTATGGAGCTAGGTATATTTTGGCCTAGGCACGGCCGTGTATGAGCTAAACACGGCTTGTCGAGTGTGGAGACCACCCCCGTACTTCTAGCGTGCAAGAGAGAAAGGGCGAAAGCGAGAGAGAGAGAGAGATGGGGAGAATAAAAAACGTAACAAAAATCCTGTTGGTGCAGATCGTTCGGTCGCTCGTAAAACCTTAAACTCTGTCACGATTCGTTCGATCCAGGTGAGATTAAAACCAGCGTAGGAGGAGTGCCGGCTGCGGGAGGAACGGTGGGGAACGGGGCAGGTAAAGCCCGGTGCTTGCAAATGGTGTCGTACGGAGCGACGGAGCTCCGATCGCAGCGCTCGCTCGTGCGCCGAAAACTTTGCCGCAGCTGTGCGACACTGCTTGTTAGGTGGTGATGGTGGTGATGGTGTTGGTGGCGCCCCGACCCGATACCGAACTGTGTGTCCGACTGACAATTCGAGCACGAACTCGTCGGCTCCCCTCCCGGAGCCTGTGCCTGCCTTGCCGCTCGCGCGCGCTCTCTCACAGACGCAAACGCACCACGCGTCGCACAAAACTATTCGGAAACGCTCGGGTTTCCGGGCTGGGATCCCACGGGCGGGGAGCAGCCGAGTCCAACTTTGCAAGTACCCACCACCACTCGGGCACTCCCCGCAGCACAAACCGCACCTTTTATCAGTGCTCAGCGTTTCGAGCGTTTCGGCGGAGCAGCAGCAAAAAGATGCTGGATAGAGCGAAGCAACAACTTTGCCCGTGCAATCATCCCGCAGGTCGCAAGAACTTTCTGCCGCTGCGACCGGGCCGGGGGTTAGAGATTCGCCGTCTGTCAGGTTCGCGTTGCACGGCGTTGTCCGCACATTTGTTTTTTATCCTTCTTTACTCCCCCGCACCCGCCATTCCTCCTACACAGGCGCGGGGAAACGATTCAATCCGAGTTTTGTGTAACTATTAAGACATCAGGCGTCCTTAGTACTCCATTCCGTCCGTAATGGATGACCGTGTTCGTTCGAACGTTGCTAGGATTGTACTGTAAGGTGGGTTTAAAACCTTCAGTGAAGTCGATTACTTCCGTCTAGTTTTCATCTTTCGGCTTCGAGTTATTAACAGGTTCGGTACAAGACGCACCGCACTGTCAAAAACAGGGTTTTTTTTGCCAATTTCAATAACTTACAGCTTTTGTTTACTGTTTGTTGGTAGCTTTAGCGTGCTCTTGAAACTAGATTTCGTTGGCAATAAGCTCGCGCGACGTCCCGCAGCGGAGCAGAACTTGCTCGTACTTCCTAGACGCCAGCTGCAGCGCACAAAATCCTTCCGAAAACTGTACGCCGTGTAGTGTTCGGTAGCTCCCGCGGTGGGCCCGTTGCCACCCTCCCAATGCCTGCCAAAATCCTGTTCGAAAAACGAAACATGGCCGCCGGTTGAGGAAAACGGGATGGGTTTGCGGATGATCCTTGCGGCACACTTCGGCAAACTACAAGGCGGCTCCCACTTTGATCAGCGATGTTTTGTGATCGCGAAAGCGCAGCGTCTTCGCTTTCGAGAAGGACCCGAGGCGGCCTTTGTGGTGTGTTTTATCCTCGTTTGCCCCCCCCCATCCAACCATCCCTTTCTGGTGCGGATTTGGCGAGGCCATAGAAAACCGACGCTCCGTTCTCGCTCGGTGAGGAGAGGAACGGTCTGCTTTAAGATTTGTCCCGAGCGAAACGCGTATTTTGTACGTACCTTTGCGCGGAGCAAGCAAGACGTGGTTCAGTTATGCGAAAGCCGCCATCCCACCATCGGCGTCGTTTTGTAGAAAAAAAAAACAGAAAAAAACCCTTCACGAGCAGAATAGCGGAGAAAAGTTAGGGGGAAAAAATGGAAAAAAATACGCCCGGGTGTGAAAATTTCAATCCCCACGTGAAACCGTTTAACGTCAAAACCGTACCGTGCTGGCAAAACCCACTTGAAACCACCCGTCCCGAGTGTGTGCTTCCGGCTGGTGTGGGAGACGCCTTGGGACGCCTTGGGACAACCGAGCAGGCATCCTGCTCCTGACAGTGCTACCGATTTTTGCCACAAAATAATAATAATAACACGCAGCAAGGGCAGGGGGAAAGTCGAAATCGACGCCTCTCCATGTCACACTGGCGGCTGGTAAGCCCCCGAAACAGAACGCCTTCCTTTGACAGGCTTCCGTGTGGTTTTTTTTTCTGGAAAGGGTCGCGGCATAACGAGCCCAAGATGGAGATCCGCCCGACGTGGCGACAAAGAAGCGACCAAAACTCGCACTCTTTTCATTCACCACACAATCACAGCCACGACTGCTACGGCGGGGCTTTGCGAAGTCATCGCTAATCTGCTATCATCGTCACCTCCCCGTGGATTAGTTTCCGCCCACCGTTTGGACGCGTCGTCCTTGCGTTTCTTCCCAGAACGAGGCAGAAAGCAAACAACAACAAAAAAAACATATGTGTCGACGCCTCGGCGAACGTCATTAGTGGCAGATTAGTGGCCGGATGGCCTGCAAACGCCCAGTAAACGCACCTGACACACTCAATTAAGGCGCCCGCAGACGGAAAACCTCTCGCTTTGGTTCGCCATTGGGCGTCTCATTAAGGGTTGGTCTGGGATCCCGAAACCCGACGACGGGCCAGATGGGCTAGAACGTTTTCGAAACGCGGCTGACCCGCCCTGGGTTCGGTTTCGGTTCGCGTTTCGAGCTTTATCGGTTGGTCCTGGAGATTTGGGAAGTCAGAGCACAAGGACATTGGATCCGATTTTGTGTTTAGACATTCAACGGAGCAAACAATAAAGAGAAAAAATAGCTGAAACGATACGCCAAGAGAGACATGTGTTTAAACGAATTCCAAAACTTCGTTTGCGTTTAATGCTCCAAGGAAGCCATCACCCAGGACATTGCTCTTGGAATGGAGCGGCGTTGCGGATGTGTACAAACCCGACGTTATCCGGCGGAAAGACACGCGTGTCACCCGGGGTGAACAGTCTAATGTCATTTTCTGTTGCAAATTTAACGCTTCCTTCATCGCCGCTGTCGGAGGAGACGGGCTGTCCATGCTTCCATTCTTCACCGGCACGGGTACGGGTACGGTTCGCCACTAATTGGAAACAGCCCCTGCCACTAGATCGCCCGGATTTGGTGAACCGAATGATGACGAATTCCAGCAAATTAGTCCGACATGGGACGCGGCCGGCGTCAAAATTTAAATAATTTGCGCCCCAAATTACCTGCGCCCGGGACCGAGGAGGGGGGGGGGGGGGGGGTGGGGGCCGGAAAACAATTTCCACCTTCGCCCTGCGGTGGGAGAAAGGGAGCAGGACTCGGCAATCAGATGAAACGCAAACAAACAAACCCGCGGTGCCGCAGGTCGACCAAGGCTCCGGAGATGTTCGCCCAAGTTCGGACTTTTGGGAGGAGCGAAAAACCGGACTTCGTTTGCTTTCAGTTTCGACGGGGCCGTAAGGGGCGGTTTTTTTTTTTGCGGCGAAAGTGTGTCCATTCGGGGAGGAAAAGGTGGACCTTCCCGGGATGGGTTGTGCCGCAACGTGTGCTGCATGAGTACTGAAGAGTTTTAGGTACCCGGCGGTAGGGAAACGAGGCACCAGGGAGCTACATCTCCGCCCGCTTTCCGGTGCGTAATTGAAATGATGTTGTTAAGCCCGTGGTGCGTAAGAGGAGACCGGGTCGGATCGGTTACGCGGGCCGTGGCCGTGGTCAGTCGCGTCACACCGGGCGTGTTCCGCACCGTTGCCGGTCGGAACGGTCGATCGGATTTCAAAACTAATCCCCGTGGGCGCACGCTCGTTGTCCACACGCCCGCGTAAACCGACACGCCCGGCCTGGCGTTCTGTTACGTGGCGCGTTTTTGCGCTGTTCTTGCCACGGTGGCCGCCATTCACGCCATTTAACGCCTGAGGTGGCTTGCGGTCGGTGCGCTTCGGGCGCTTCTAGCCGTCCTTCCTGCCGCCTGCCGGGGAAGAGCAGGGCAACAACAAAACCCCCGAAAAGGTGTTGCGTATAAGTAGCGTCTAAACTGCATGCACCACCGTAATCCTCGGGGATACTCCAGGACCCAGGCCGGTCCAGCACGTTCTCCCGCATCCCGAGCGCCTGCTCTTTTAATTTAATCTCCTTCTTCGTTAGGTGGCTCAGCCGGCGAAAAATAATAAAAAAAAAATGGTAACGACCCATTCGGACCCATTCGGACTTTGGCCGCAACGGCAATTCAATTTCACCGGCCCGAACGAAACCTTCCCGAATCTGGGGGCTCCCCGGGGATTTGATTTAACACACACCGACGCGTCCCAAAATTATAACCTCCCTCTCCCCCCCCCCCCCCCCC